>CAJPEV010001270.1:8987-71454 GCA_905338385.1 Darwinula stevensoni | reverse complement strand
CCACCACCCTACCATTCACCTCCCTGTCATCCTCCACCCTCTTTCTCCCCCTCCCCTCCTTCTCCCCTCCCCACTTTCTCCCCCTCCCCTCTTTCTTCCCCTCCCCTCTTTCTCCTCCATCCTTTCCTTTTTACTGTCCTCCGTTCGATCTTGCACTTTTTGTGAACTGAAGCGGTCGAAGGAGCCTCTGCTGAGGGTGAAAGAAAAACCCCCTGGAGAGGAAAGTGCAAAGACAGATGCGGGGAGAGTCTGGACCCAGGGGGGAGGGGGGTGAGGGGGGGAAAGAAAGAGAAAGAGGGGAGAAGGTTTCTTGGCCCATAAATCTGGCTCCTTACAAGATTCCTCTTCCCCACCCCCTCGCTAAGCGGGTCGATGGGGGATCAATGAATCCTGGGAATATGCATATCCGAGTCGTATGCGGGCGGCGGGCGACGGGAGAATTGCTAAAAATTCCGCAACCAGGCAAACAGGGACCTTCATGAAATATGCAATCGAGTCGACGTTTTGCTCCCCGTCCACGAGGCGTCTCGAGGGAACCTTAAATTCCATTACCGATGTCGAGGGCTTCCAACTTTCAACGAGGCGAAGAGTCACTTTTGCCCTCTTTCTGCTTCGTTTCCATTCCCATTCCGAATTTCTCGGGGCCTTGGCGTTCCTCTGGATTCCTCCATCAGTAGCTCGTGGTAACCCGCCTTTTTTTGCGATGCCCTATTTATAGAGTAGGACCTTTACGAACTCGTGTTGCTCGTGCTGGCAGTGTAGCGTAATCTTGTTTGCCCATCGAACCAGCGGGCAGCCACTTATGACCTTCGTACCTTAGTATATGCGTAGAGTAGATTTATCCTCGGTGGAATGGGTTCTGGTTTTGCCAATGAATCAGTTGTATAAGACGGAGGTGTATGGCAGAGCTGAACGTGTAGAAAAAGGTTTGTGTTAGGAATCGGCGTAGGCTATCCCTTGATGCATTCCCTATCTCACTGTACCGAGTAGACAACACCTTAATGCAGGCAATATCTTAGTGCATTGCTTAATTGATATTTTGTACAGACCATACCTCCTTTGCACTGACAGTACCATAGTCAAGGTAGATGATATCTTAGTGCAGGTAGTGCCTTAGTGTACCACCGGCGTAGTCGATACGTTAACGTAGACCGTAGAAGCGTTTAGAGTCGAGTGGCTGGTTGGCCGTAGGTGGCCGGGGCCGGGAGGAAAACATCCAGACGAACGAGCAGCTCCGCTTCGTGAGGGCCAAAGTGGAGGAGAGCTACGAGACGGCCAGGCACGCGCTCATCAACCTGCAGAACAAGTATGCAGAGAGCAAGAACGTCAAGAATGTGTTCCACAGGTATTCCTTGCTCAAGGCGATGATCAAGGTGAGTTGGGAGGTGGAGGTGAATGGCAGGGAAGTGGGAGGAGAAGGTGGTGGATGGCAGGGAGGTGGATGGCAGGGGAGTGGGAGGAGAGGGTGGAGGATGACAGGGAGGTGAATGGTAGGGTGGTGGAAGGACAGGGAAACGGGAATCGATCGGACATGCTGAAAGATTCAGGAGCGAATTCGGATCGGAGGGGGAAAAACCGTCGGAAATTCTCGGCGTCCTTCTCGAGTGGCTCTCAAATCCCACTCGTCTGGCGGCACAGACTAACATTTGCGGAAATGTTTCCTCGGGGCCGGAGTGGCAAGTTTTCCTTCCGATTAAAAGTTGCTTTCCCGGGGAAACGGGAGTCGTCGAACGAATGCGACGATCCGGGGAACTCGAGCACGAAAACGAGCGCTCCCTTTTTTTGAGGGCTGGGAGGCTTTTTCCATAATTCATGCCCGAATGAGGAATTGTGACAGTTCTGGGCTCTCTCTTGCGTGATTTCCGACTTCCATCCTTTTTCTTTCCTCTTCTTTTATCTGTCTGAGGCGGAGCCGACGAGACTCTTTTTTGTTCACACTTTGTCGAATCCTGCGACGAGTGTCACGGCTGAAATATTTATCTTCCTGCGGAGGGCTCCATGAGAGATGGCGTATGATTTGCTAACGAAGGAAAGCCTCAAGCATATTTTTTCCTTCTTCAAAATTTAATCATCCATCTCTAATTCAATCTCAATCCATTTAATGGCAAGTTTTTTTTCTGTTCCTTCCGTTCGCTCAACTGAGCCATAAGTCGGTTGCCATGGCGATCGGAGCCTCTCGTTAGTGGCTGCGTTCGAGTTGAGGTCAAATTATGAAAATTGAGATTTCCCACTCCGGATTCCGTATTCCCCGCTCCGGATTTCCCTGGAGGCAACCAGTCGATCTTAGGACTCCGGATCGACCCCCCCCCCCCCCCCCCCCCCCCCCCCCCCCCCCCCCCCCCCCCCCCCCCCCCCCCCCCCCNCCCCCCCCCCCCCCCCCCCACTCGACGTCGCATTTCGACGCAATTTCCAGTCTCGGAGTCGCCAGACTTCGCATTCCGGAACGAGGGACAGTCCCCTGGGAAGAGGCGGGATGATTCCGAATTGCACCGACCACTTTTATCCCGACGATGACATTTTCCCCCCCGATATGCCGAAGGCGGACGTGACGGCACGGGAGGAATCTAATTAAGTAATTTACTATTAATCAACTTCTAACGGAATTCGCCAAGAATTAATTTACCAGCGATCGATTGAAAGGCGACCGACAGAGAAGCGATCGACTGGCAAGCGATAAAATGTTGAGCAACCAATCGATGAGTCGCAAGTGGCATCTGGAGGTCGATGCCCATGTCGTGTGGGCGTCGATGCCCATGTCGTGTGGGCATCGATGCCCACGTTCATTTCCTGCACTCCCAAACGGACCTCGAGCGAAAAACCCTGTTCATTCGCGACTTTTAACTCACGAAAGTAAATTTTCTAAAGTTCCTCAGCTCGCATTTGACCTAGGAAAGAGACTGAAACAGTTCTCGAATCGCTAATTATTTCAATTAGCGATTCGGGAACTGTTAAGTAGCTAATTAACTTTAATAGTTAATTTATAACTAATTAAGTTAATTAGAAATATCGGTATGTGAAACTCACGCGTGACGCTTAGTGCGAAAATTTTTGCTATTCGTGTTTTGATTAAGTCAATTCGGCAGAGCATTCCGGCGGGAGGAAAATCTGCTCGCAAATATTGGCATTTTTGCGTGCGAATTCAGCAATATTCTAGATGCGACTGCTAGAGCGATGCCGACTTTCACTGCTCACGTGCACGCTCACGCGTGACCACCGACGCTGGTGCACCTGCCGAGTCCACCCGAGAGACTCGGGGCTTTAGTACTCCACGTGTACTGGAGGTACTTCAGTACCCAACAAGTACTAAAAGCACAAAAACCGGAAGCCGACTTGGACCGATTTCCCTAAAGAACGCGAATTCGATTTGCCTAAGGGTTGAACCGTGCTCGGACCATGTATCAATGTGCACGGCCTCTACGGCTGGTGTCTGTAAAATAGAGCATAGCAAAAAAATTTGGCAAAGAAAAACACTTAAATTGCTCTGAGACGAAAAAGAAAAGGCTGGAAGTTGCATATAAAAAATTAAAGCTGCACTTTGGAAGGAGATCTGGAATGGCGAATGAACTCGGGCACAATTGGCAATTCGATCCAATACCGTCCAATCACGATTCGACTAACCTCGATTTCTCGGTCTGTTCCACTTTTAGGCGGATGAATAATTCATTCATAGGCGATGCTGACGCACCAGTTCTCTTAAAGAGGCGCGATCCCACGCGATCCTTACTCTTGTTTCTCCCTCGCCGCCGGGCTTACTCCTAAGTCGATGGATGCGTTTCGTGTAGGCGATTATGAAATGTTGTGTCACCGATAATGACGACTCTTGAACTCTCACGCGTGCACCATCGCGATGCCGGCTCTCACGAGAAATACTTGCCACGAAAGCAAGTGCCGCTTGACCGGAGCGACATTCGTGGGGATCGATGAGGATCGATTGAAATCCCCGAACGAGGAGGGATCAATCGGATACACGAGGATCAATTTGGATCAGTGGTGATCAATCGGCTGAGATCAATCTTAACAGAACTTCTCACGGTTAATTGGCTCTGAATCTCTATCCAATCTAAACCGGATCAATCTCAATCCTATTCGGTACCAAATCTTAATCCGACTTCACTCTAAATCGGTACCAAACATAAATCCAATCTCAATCCGTGTCGGTACCGAATCTCGATAAATGCAATGAAGGTGTGACCGAACGGCATCGTGCCCCTTCAGGAAGTGGTACGCCTGGACGCCCAATACTGGGCGCTGATGGACATCCCCCGCCAGGAGAAGCAAGAGGCGGTGAGCGCCTACGTGCTCCGGGCGTGCGCCACCTTGCAGACCCTGACCAAGGCGGGTGAAGGATTCAAGACCTCGGCCAAGGTGGCGGAGGAGGAGGAACGGCGACGGGAGCTTCAGGCCAGGCTCGACGGTGAGAACGGTCTCCTTGGGGGTCCTTCTGGGTCCTTTTTGGGTCTTTCGAGGGATTTCTGGGTTCTCGGGAGTCACAAATCTTGGATTTTTTAATACTCTTTTCTAACTTTTGTTTTTGTTTTCTCCCTTTGTGCTCCCTTTGGAAACTTTTTAAATTAATTTCATTAGAATTAATTTATCTCCTTTTTTTCTTCTTTTTTCCCTCTTTTTCTCTTCATTTTCCTTATTCTCTTCATTACTTTTCTTTCATAATTAATTCTAGAACCATCGAAGAATCCATCCGCCACTGCACCAATTTTCCCAGAGGACATACCCAAGATCTCCGCGGCACAAAATCGATTTGAGTGCAACTGCTAAGCCTATCTCGACGGGATCCAGAGGATTTGCCTCTCCGCCGCCAAAGGAGATCGGATGAGGGGGAAAAGAAACAGGAATTTCCTCGGCGATAATTGAAGCCGGGTCCCCCTCTCATTTCCAGGGGAATATTTCATGCAGTGACGTCATTGGGGGGTCGAGGGACCGGCTTCGAATGCGATTATCCGCGTATATTGCATGTGAGAGAGGAAATCGAGGAGCAAGTCTTTCTTTGTCGCCACGCTGCAGCAAGTCTTCCCCCGGATGTCACCTGCGCTCTCGCCATTAGCGAGGAAATGCATGAGACGTCCCCTTCCATGGATGATGATGATGATTGATGATGTGACGAGCATGATGGATTGCTCTCACAACGATCGCGTATGCAAACGAGGGAAAAAAGGCGGAAGATGGATCTCTTCTGATTGGTCAAATTCTCTGGCGTGTGAGCAAACCTGGCATGCTCGCGTCCGCAGCATGCTCACATCCCAAGTATGCTCACATCTACAACATGCTCGCCATCTGGGCATGCTCACATCCCCGGCGAGATCGCATCTTCGACATGCTCACATCCCTGCATGCTCACATCCCCGCATGCTCACATCCTGCTGGATTAGAAGCGAGTTTTCCGGATTAGCCCGGAGGAGCGTCTCTGCCTCACGCTTCGCTGCTGGATTTAATTGACTAGTCCTCTTTGACATCCTCTCGCGTCTGTCCGTTTGTCACCTTCTCCTGAGCCGTTCTCATTAGCAGGCCCTTTTCCGCCTTTATGCATGCACTCGTCTCCCACTGCATGAATGAGAGGAATGCTTTTCTATGGCATCATTAGTAGTCGTTTCTGGTCGATCCTTGATAAGGAATGCACTCTTGGCGATGGGTGTTTTCGGGAGACACATAATTCCCTGCGAATTGCAAGTGGGGAAATGAAGGAAAGTTCGCGAACATTCCTACCTGTCGAAGGGTGGCACTGCGATCGCCTCATCTCGTCGGGCTCCTCGAACGTGCCACGATGGGGACAAAGATTAAAAGTTCCTATCCGGGTCCCGCTTGGGAAATATCCAAAGCCCCGATTTCACAGTGGACGAAGGCCATCGATTCGCCTTTTTTTCTGCCTTTTTCCCTCTCTCTCTCTCTTTTCTTTTCAGGCTCCACCGAACCCGATGTAATTTTCCTGCCTTTGATCCCATCTCCATGAGACTCCTCGTCGGAATCAAGCTTCCAGCGATTAGTTTCCTTTCTCTCTCTTTTTCTTCCTCTCAGTGATGACGACGGGCGAGATCGACAATGAGAACAGCCAGCTCATCAACGACCTATACCGCCTTCTCAAGAAGTATTCCAGCCTCAGACTCGTCATCCGGGGCCTCAAGGTAAACTCGGAACATTTTGCAACTTTTCCGAAAAATTAAGTTTCTGCAAAATTGTGCAACTTTAAGGGGGAAAAAAGTCGCCGCAAAAATTGGAAAAAAATAAACTTTTCAGCAACAATTTTCGTTGAAATTCGCTACTTTCTCAGTTTTACAACGTTTCCAACAAGTATTGCAAACTTTAGCGAAGAATGCTAAGAATTTTGTTGCAGTTGGCAAGCTATTGAAAAATATTTGCGGACGACCTCATCGAGCGAATTGTCGTTCCGGCAGGAGGAGTACTTCGACAGCCGATTCTACCCGATCTTTCCCCGGTACATCCTCCTGAAGGACATGATCAAAGACGTCATCCATGCGCCGGCGTTCATGGAGGTTTGCCACGAGGTCGAGAGCTAGTGCAAAAAAAAAAAGAAAGGATTTGCGCCGATTCTGTGCTTGTCAATGTGGAATCAAAAGTCGCGCGGCTCAGCGTGCAGAAACGGGAAACGGTGATATTGGCGAGACTGAAGAGTGGAAAAAAAAAACACGAAATACTGCGAGAAATAGGAATTTGCACTTTGGCAAAAATATCGGCGAGGAACCCAACCTAGGTGGAACGGAATTCGCAAAGTCTGAAATATGCAAGAATGATTGCAGGGTGCTGGAATACGTGTCGCTGTTGTTGTTGTTCCCAAACGGACGAGTGCAAATTTTAGTTCCCAATTTTTTTTTTGCTGCAACGACAACGGCTCTCCAAGTGCCCAGGTTTCCTCAACGAATTGCAAATTTCTCCCTTTTTTTGCCCACATTAAAAAAAAAACCCTTTTTGTTGTTTCCCAGCGGACACGAAATGGGTTCATCTGTGATACACTTCATTTTCTCTGTGGATTCTTCCTTTCTAGGTGTTCCGATTGAGTGCTTGCTCTCATTGTGCAGATTCCCTCTGGTCCTCGATCGTGCAAAATCCTTCTGGTCCTTGATCGTGCAATATCCTTTGGTCCTCGATCGTGCAAAATCCTTCTGGTCCTTGATCGTGCAATATCCTTTGGTCCTCGATCGTGCAAAATCCTTCTAACCCTCGATCATGCCAAATCCTACTGACCTTCGAACGTGCAAAATCCTTTCGACCCTCCAACGTGGAGAATCCTTCTGATCCTCGATCGTGCTAAATCCTTCTTGCCCTCGATCGTGCAAAATCTTGATCCTCCTTCGCGATCGCGCTTGTGATATCGGTCGACCAGGAATGCTGTTATTGCCGTTATTCGATCGTTAGTCGCATGTTCGCCGTTTCTGCCCTCAGGTTGGAGAAGAGGGGGGCAAGTGCAGGGGGGTGGTGCGGGGGGGCGGTGTGGGGGGGGGGCTCTCTCGGATCACGTTTCTTCCTCGGTGTTATTGCAGGGGGTCGCGGCTTGCAGTATTACGTCATTTCACTGTGCGGATGGAGCGAGAGAAATCGCTTTATTTAGTTCATTTTTCCAGGAATAAAGCAGTGTTGGTTGCTACGGCTTTTCGCAGGTTTGCGATTCCGAGATTCATTTTGATCGTCGTCTTCCCCCATAGTCCGATCACCCTTTTCCTTTTTTTTTTAAATGGTAATTCCAATAGTAAGCGCTCTACAGCTTGCTACTAGTAGTCGCATGTAATAGTGTGTCGTCGCATTTAGTAGCGCGTTGTCACATAAAGTAGCATATCGTCGCACTTACCCATAAGACTACATTACCATCGGAATGATCCGAATTGAAACCTTTGCATGTTTTTCGCATTTAGTTCCATCTCTTCCCGAGGAACTACCGACCGCGTAATCCCCCCGGAGGACGTAATGGAAGACGTAATGGAGTGATATAGAAAGCCATTACGGTGGGGGGGGAAGTCTCATCAGACGGAGGGGAGCCTCATCGGGCGGGGGGGAGTCTCATCGTTTCCCGGTCATTTGAGCGGGGCATATTGAAGAGACGGGGCATTAAAGAAGGATCAGGAGGGATGAGGACCCTCCCGAGGGAAGGATGAGAACCATCCGAGGGAGGGATGAGAAACGTTCTTCCCATCGGTTTGGTGGAGGGAAATGAATTCGTCCGGAAATCGATGGACTCGTTAGCCAAATCGACTGCCTTTTTTTCTTTTCCAGGACAAATCAGGTGGAGAGAGTTTTCCCGGTTGGGTACAATGGACAGAGGGGGGGGGGAGGGGGGTGTTCCTTTTGTCCGCTCGGTCGTGACCTGAATGGCCTCGAGCTGGACTAAATTTAGACCGGGATTTTTGTTTTGTCGAGGTACTGGGAAGGGAGTCCTTTATTTGGGGGATCGACTGTTCGACCTCGCGTCGGTCTCTCGACTGCGCGTCCGTGGTTAGAAAAAAAAAAGGTAATTGGAAATTTCGAGGCTGAAATTTATTTCACGCTTCCGGTTTTGGTTTCGTCGGTTGCAATTTCGGTTTTGCGTTTCGCCGGAATTCGAGAGTCGGTTGAGTGCGGTTTCACGCCTCGCGAGGGCTTTCCTCACTGTGAGGGCTTTCCTCATTGTGAGGGCTTTCCTCATTTCGAAGGACTCTCGGGGACCCATTGCGACGGCCTTGGTTTCGTGGTTTATTCCCCCAACACGTGATTCAGGGCCTGCAGGCAGTCCCGTAACGATTCCAGTACCCGCGTCCCGCTTTCTTTCTTTTGTCAAGTACTTTTTTCCCGGTCGGGGAGGGAAAGGCGGATGAGCTTAGAATCTCTCTTTCTTCAAATATTTCGACACAATGTGGTAACTCGTCTCGAATGGCACATGCACACGCAGATGACCGCTAATCACCGATCAGACACCGACATGACATAACAGGAAATGAAACGACACGACCGACATCATGCGACACGTCACCACGCACGACCAAAATCTCTCAGGCGTTGACGTGGCACCCGCACCCAGACGGGGCCTTGAGGAAGGAGAAGCCGAGGACCTCCGGGTTCCTCGGGTTCCAGACCAGCAGCTGATGGAGGGAGTTCCTCTCCTCGCACACGCTCCGGTAATACGGCAGCACGTACTGGCACCGCACGCCGATCGACCTGCAACATCCGAAGCATTCCGCTTGGCAAGGAGGGTGGAGGGCAGACACCCGAGAGGGAAGCGGCGGCGTGGGGGACGAACGGGAGGGAGTGCAGGGCTCTACCGGCGGACGAGCCCCTCGCAGGCTCGTCGAAAATCTTTAACGTCACTCTCTTGTCAGAGGTATCGCATTTCGGATCTCCTTTGAAGATTAAAAGCTAAAGTTGGAGCATTCAAGACGTTCTAAAAATATCTGCTTATCGGATCTCCCACTTTTTCTTTTCGGAATTGAGATTGACGACACGTGGGATAAGGAAACTCAATTTTCGTTACGGCATTAATTTCATCAGTAATTTTCTTTATTTCTTGATCAATCTAATCGAAACTCCGCGAGTTAATTTAATCTGAAAACGTTAAGTTGAGAGATGAGCGAAATTTCAAATTTTCAGGAATTTTCTTGAAAACGATTTCAAGCCGAGCCTCGACGGAACGAACCGTGAGGGCGAGGGAAAACCGTGAGGGCGAGGGAAAACCGTGAGGGCGAGGGAAAACCGTGAAAGCTTTCGCCGATCTATCCCCGGATCGATGGATGCCGATCGGATCTGGACGGGGGTCGACCGAGTCGGCTTCGCTGAATTTATCCAGGGTCATTTAAAACAGCGGTTCTCTGAGGGTTTTGGTTTTTCTTTTAAATATTTATTTATTTATTTATTAAAGTGTTCCATTTCGAAAACTGTGCCTCATACGGATTTTTTTTTAAATAATTTTTTCTTCACCGAGAGATGTTCACGTTCCTTCTTAGCCTCGTGAAGACACTGAAGGAAAGTAGATTTAAGAAGGACGCAAATCCCCTTTTCTCTGAAATGCAAGATCAAAGTCTCTCTGGCCCCTTTTGGCCCCCTTCTGGCCCCTTTTGGCTCTCTCTGGTTCTCTCTGGCTCATTGTAAAGAAAATGCGAAAGTTTGGTGCCATTTTGGATATTGAGAATGGACTTGGTGCCGTTATTGCTACCGTCGAACATTTGTGGGCTCAGAAGCATGGTTCCTGTGGGCTCAGGAGCATGTGGGCGTCCTTCTCATTAAATTTCTCATTGAAATTTAATTAAATTCGCATTTGGCGAAGGTTCGTCCGATTCCTCGAACCGTTCCAATATTTTTTTCCCCCCAATCATTGAAGAAAACGCTTCGATCGGGCGCAGCTGAATTCTGTCGCAAATCCGCAACAAATGAAGGCTGTCGCAAATCCGCGACCGACAAAAGCTGTTGTAAATCCGCGACAAATGAAGGCTGCCGCCGCGTCGGACGCAGGTGGAGAGACTTCATTGCTTTCGGATTTCATCAGACTCGAACGGGAAGCCGATTAAAGGACGCCATGCGAGGGGATTAAATTCTATTAAAGGACACCCCCTTCGAGGAATTATATGATAATTTGAAGGACACATCGCAAATTAATTTAATTAGAAATTATGGGACACCCCATAAAATGATTAAATTATAACTTAATGGACATCCCCTGAAGGTGAAATTATGACTTAAGGGACACCCCATAAAAACCATAAAATAATTAAATCCCGACTTCAGGGACGCCTCATAAAATAACAAAATCACGACTTAAAGGACACCCTCCCCGCCCCCCTACCCCCCCCCCCCCCCTCGGAAACCCCCCCCCCCCCCCCCCTGCCCCCCCTGCCCCCCCAGTGACTCACAGGCAGTGCTCCACCCTGATCCACTGCTGCAGCGGCATGGTCTGCACGGCCAGGACCCATTCGTCCGTCTTCTCGTCTCGGATCCAGCTCGGTTGCACGTCGCTCGCCTGGCAAACCGAAAAACACAACTCTTTCATTACCCTATTTCTCGGAGGAATCGTCCTGCGGATTTCATTTCTTTATGCAAAATCGAAGCATCTCGTGTATACTTTTTTTTCCTTCGGCATCTTAAAGCAGCAGCATAGGGTAATCTTGCCCTGCTGTATGCCGAAAATAATGCAATTAGGGAGGTGGGAATAGAGTGAGCATGGGCCCAGCATGGGTCCGGCTTGGGTCCAGCATTGGTCCGGCATGCAGCGGAAACAAGACAGAACCTTTCGCACCGGGAATTTAATCGTTCCAATTCTCACCTCCCTTTCTTTTCGCGGGCGCATTCTCGGAGTGTCGCGGACACTTACGGTGCTTTCGCAGGGGGAGTCTTGGAGGCGATGGTCGCTGGCTAAGACAGGTCCGGCCGGTTCCTCGGGGGAATTCGCCACGGAGAAATTCGACAGGATCCCCGAGAACTTCTCGTCCAGCCACTTGAAGATGGCCCTGGAAGGAGAGGGGAGATCGCCTGGGTCAATCTCAATTGGTCGGAGAGGATCCGAGGGGCCTGGGGGAACGATCGGAGGGGCCTGGGGGAACGACCCGAGGGGCCTGGGGGAACGACCCGAGGGGCCTGGGGGAACGATCGGGAGTCTCGTACGTTGGGGCTGGTCGATCGCAAGACGGGAATGAGGGTAGGATGAAGTGAAGTGAGGAGGGAGGAGATAGAGTGAGGTGAAACGAGGTGGAATGAGGTGGGGCCAGAGGGGGTGAGGACAGGCGAGCTGAGACGAGATGGGGACGGGGCGATTCATGAGATCGATTGGTGTGAGAAAACAAAGGTGGGGAGGGAAGGAGGGACCTTTTCTAATCAGCGGGCTGTCGTCCATACCGTTTTTTTTATAGTTATGGATAAATATTGGGAATCATATTGACGATGTTCGTGAAGAAGTATCGGATGGTCGCCGCTCGGGATGCAAGGGAGGCTCGGATGCCCTGTGGAGGGGGAAGGATCCGAGCGGACGCGAGGTCGCAGGAAGCGCGTTCTGGGCGTTCGAGTGCGAGCCTCCTTCGTCGCGGGACGGAGGGGCGTCGCGTCGTCCGTCGCTTTCGGTCTCATCGGGAGGGTCCGGTTTCCGTGGGTCACCGGCAGTTCCCATCGCCGTGGGTCACTGGCACTTCCCATCGCCGTGGGTCACTGGCACTTCCCATCGCCGTGGGTCGGGGCCGGTCGACTGGGAAAATCATTCCGTCTTTCGATGAAGAACTCGCCGCTCTCTTTCCGTGAGAAAAGGGAAGGTCGGGAAAGAGAGCGGCGGGAGACGAAGATGAATCGTCGCAGGTGCTTTCGTTCGCTGGCCGACCTGGCCGACCCGGTCGACCCGGCCGACTCCACTCTTCCGAAAAGCAGGCTCGTAAAGGATTCCCCAGGGTTTTTTTTTTTTTTTAGTTCGTCTCGAACGCATGTTTGCACGGACTTCGTTTCGAATGAAGAAAATGCGGAGGGAAAGCGTTTTTCTTGTTTCAATTGAAAATGAGTGAAATGTTTGGGGATTCGCGAACGCGGATCGCAATAGTCGGAATCGTGTTCACCGGACCATTGTGACGGGTCCACGAGGCCATTGTGACGGGGGGCACAATGGCCCCGTGAAATGGGGCTGGAGCCCCCTCATTCAGGGCCCCCGGAGACCCAACTTATTCAAGGAGATCCATCTCTCCTTCCTTTTCTTGCATCCTTAAGCAGCGGGTCTGCATCCTTAAGCAGGGGGTCTGCATCCTTAAGCAGTGGGCCTGATTCGGAGGCAGCGATCTTGAACGGAAGCGTGGATGCATGATCTAAGCATGAAGAAGTCATTCCAGGAAGGAGGTGGAAGGAGGTCGGAGGTCTCGTGCGCCGGAAGAAGCATCAGTCTTCCTTTAAATCCTCTTTTAAATCGCCTCTATGGAGGCAGGGGGGGCGAGGGGGGGGGGGGGATGCTATTCTTGCTACTTTTCATTCACACGTGAGAAAGGGGGGAAATGGATTCCTGGAAATTGGATCATTCCGAACCGATTAATTCATGGAATTAATGGGGTTGGGAGAATCCGTGTCCATTACGGATTCATTCCTTTCGTCCATTAAGTCGCGTCTTTAATTATTCATATCGTTCCTTATTGCTGATTAATCGATCTATTAAAATTGGATTAGATGGAACGGGAAAGTGGATTACTCGCTTGGCACTGCTCCAGAGTCCACAGAAACAGAGATAGGGCAATGGGGGCATGGGGGGCAAGGGAGGGCAAGGGGGGCAAGGGAGGGAGGGGAAAGGGGGGCCGGGGGGCATGGGAGGGCAGAAGGGGCAAGGGAGGGCAGGGGGGCAAGGAGGGGTATGGGGGGCAACGGGCGCAAGGGAGGGCAGGGGGGCAAGGGGGGCCGGGGGCAAGGGGAAACCAATTACGGCGGGAAGTCTCGTAGAGAGTTGTCACGTTCCACCTTGACGAGCTGCATTAACGACGACCCCCCCCACTCCGCATGCTAATTGCGTTAATTAAAACACTAATTTACACGGGGTCCTTCGGCCTCGAATGGATCCAGAAGCTAAGTGTCGACAAGGTCACTGTCGACCTTGAGCGGTCGGTAACGATCAGAGGCTCTTCGCTACCGCCGCGTTGTGGAGCGCGTCGGCCTCGATGGAGGGCGTCGGTCAAAGTGGAACGCGTCGGTACGCCAAGGTCCCTCTCTGCCCCCCCCCCCCCTCTGCCCCCCCGTCCCCTTTCGGAGAAGGTGCGAGTCACGGCAATTCACACGTGGTGCGTGCCGGAGATAAAAAAAAAATAAAAATCGTGATGGACGGCGATCCTTAGGGTGCGGAAGGAAATCACCGTCATTACGGCGAAGGGAATCCCAATCATTAACTTTCCGAGTTTCCGTCCATCCTTCTTCCATCGGATCGCATGTCACTGCGGCGCCCGTCCTTCATTTCGCGAAACATGCTTACGTAATGCGCACGGAGTTCCGCGTTGCAAAACTGTCCTTGCATCGAGCCAAATTTCGCTCGTCACAAATTGGCATTAAGCCAATCTTGTCACCTCGGGAAGGTCCGACGCTTACGTAATGGACATGGCATTTCGCTTTAAAAAAAAAAAAATTGAACAAAACCGGAAAATCAAGCCAATTTTTTTCAATTGGCACTCAGCCAACCGAAAACATTGGCATCCGGCCAATTCTTTCAATTGGCATCGAGCCAACATCCTCACCTGGGATGATCCTCGTCCACGCTGCAATAGCTGCGACCCAGAGCCCGGCAGACTAGAGACGGTTCTTGATACGGGAGGTCGCTGTTGTCGTCCTCGAAGGAGACGGCGAGCGGGACCGCGACGTCGCGGAACGCGGACGGACGCCGCGGATCGGAGTAGAAGACGAGCGTGTCGTTGTCGGATCGCGGCGCGACGCGGAACGGCTCGTGCGTCTCGGCCGTGTACTTCTCGTCGGACCGCTTCTCCTCTCCCCATTCGCTGGGCACGTGACTCCTGATCTTCTCCCCGAAGTTCTGATCGAAGTGGGAGAGGTACTTCTTGAGGTACTGGAGGTCCTCCATGTCCGAGATGCCCCAGGCGCCTGGCTTCTCCTGCAGGTCGACGAGGGCGGCTTCGTCGACGATCACCCTCCTCTCCCCTGCGCGCGGGAGGAACGGGAAGGAGCTGCCGGAGGTGAACAGGTCCGGCTGGACCGCCTCCCGGGACCCCCGGTCCGGGTTAGGACTCTTCTCCTGCGCCGCATCCTTCTTCGCGGGACCCTTCTCCCGCGCCCCATCCTTCTCTTTCGCGGAGCCCTTCACCGGATTCTCGCCCCGCGGAGGGCTCTGCTCCTCCCGCTTGGGGCTCTCCTCGCCCCGCGGTATGCTCCCGCGCTCCAGCGCGTATTCCCCACTCGCCGGCGAGACGAGCGGCTTGTTGAACGGAGAGTCCTCCGCTCTCGCATGGTGGGAGGAGACGGCGTCGTAGTCGACGCTCCAGCCCTGCAGGCGGCGGAGGATGTCCACCGGGGACAGGGCTTTCGGTTGGACCTGGAGGCAGGTCACCAGTAGCACCACTGCCTGCAGGTTACAGGTGACATTGCGTTTTTAAATAATTCATCGATGCACGAAATTTAACATATTTATGCAAAAAAATAAAGTAATGCAAAAAATAAATTAAAATAATGCAAAAAATTGAATAATGCAAAGAATAAAATAAATCCGAAAAAAAACAATGGATTTTTTTTTTAAAGAAATAATTAATTAATAAATAAAATGGTAGAAGTCGCACGTTTCTCCGATTCCTGGGGGTTTCGCATTGTGGAGAAACATTAAGCGGCAAAGAGAAAGGAATGAAGCTCCGGCACAATAAAAAGAACTCCGGAGCCCTTTTCATCATGGGAATACGTCAAATACAATCATTACACGTTAATGAGATGATTAACCGCGTACGACAAAGAACGGTTTCGAAAGTATCCATAGCCTCGTTACAGGATTGATGGTGCCGAGAGCCCCGTGGGGGCCCCCGGGCGCAAATAGCACAATCATGCAGGATCGCCGTGATTAATTGCATCGTAGATGGTCGTGGAGTGCTTCCAACCGCCTTCAAACCGTCTTCGGGGGCCCGAGGAGGAAAAAAAAAACGAAGGCGGCCCGCCGGCTTTTGCGAAACTCGCCCGAAGGCCGCGAAGAGCGCAGAAAAAAAAAATTGCGTCACGCCTTCCGACGAGAAAACAGGGTTGTGTGTGTCACAGTAATCTCGCATTAGCGGTTTCCCGCTTCGAAGACCTTTTTTCTTCTCTCCTGCCCTTTATCTCCATCGTCCCATTGTCCTTACCCGCGAGAGACACGCGATCTGGATCTTGTGCAACCGCCTTTTTTTTTTCTCTCTCCCACGATCCCGTTTAGGTCCGGTTTCGCCCCGAAAACGGAGACCGCGCAGGACTCTCCCCGGCGATCGAAACACCCCCGAAACACCCCCGAAACACCCCTGAAACACCCCCGAAACACCCTCGAAACGAAACCGCCCGGGGTGACACGACGCCTGGCGAAATTCGCTGGCGGGAAGAAAATGACTTGCATCTTTGAATTCCATTCCGGTCGCGAGCTCATCCATGCATCCGTCCATCAATTTCGTCCATCCATGTGTCCATCCATGTGTCCATCCGTTTCGTCAATCCGTTTCGTCAATTCACACTAATTGAAAGGAATTCGTGATGCAAACATTCCGTTCTGCCAGCCGAAGAATTCCCAGCGAGCGTCACGAAGACAGAAACGGGCAAAGGAACGAGGAAGACTTTTCACCCGAAGCTCATCCCCTATCCATCCGAAGCTCATTCCCTATCCATCCGAAGCCTGGAAAAGTGGATGATCTGAAGTCCAGCGCCTCTCACGGAAACCTCGAGTCCAGCATCCCCGAGAGCATCTGGCATCCGTAGCTGGCATCCGTAGCTGGCATCTGTACCTGGCATCCGTATCTGACGTCTAATCGCCGACGTAGCACAAGGATAAAAATCCGGACCGGAAAGTGGAGCCTCACGGGCTCCACTTTCCCTTCCCCTCCCGACCCGCCGGGCTCCACTCGCGGAATCCCGTCCCCTCTCGCTTCCCACTCCTCCTCGTGTCATCCGCCCGGTGACGTCACCCGTGACGTCCGGAGGTGTCACGGGGAATGCCGTGCTCGCATTTCGCCATTTGACTTCGCTTCGTCGGCGGTCGCCACGCTCGATTCTCAATAATCCGCACGCACGTCTTTCCGTTCGAGAACACTTTGAAACAGGGCAATCAACGATGCCACACGACAGGGCAATTAGCAACGCCACACGACAGGGCAATCAGCAACGCCACCTCGTAAGGCAATCGCTGGCTTTTCGGCTCTCTCAGTTCGCCCTCGCAAAGCTAGAATTTAAATTCAAAGGCTAGAATTTAAATTCAAATTTTAAATTTATTAAATTTATTAATTTTCGCACATTTAATTATTCTTCATGCTTTCTTCAAATTCAGTTTTTGTTCGTTGCATGGATTTTCGTTCCTTGTGACTTCCAGAAAATGCGATCCCGGGACTCACGCCTCCGCCCCCCAGCCCCCCATTAGCCCCCCAATCCCCATTAACACTCCAGCACCCTCAGCGAATTTTTACTTTTTTTTATAATAATAAAATTTTGATGTTTTTTCCCTTGGAATGTGCGTCTCCCTTCTCGCGTTTCCTCCCCGCTGTGCGTGCACGCCGAGAAGATTCACGTCGTGACGCCGCATGGGAGCGGGCGCCGTGGGAAACCCAGCCGACAGATTCGAATCGCCGGTGAAAAATGGGTCCAGGCCCGACTTTCTCGTCGGGTCGCGCCGTGAATGCCAAAATTGCCTGTCGGAATTGCCAAATTGCTGGGGTTTTTGGCGAAATCGGCCTGTTTGTTTTTGCGACAATCCGAAAACGGCAAAGCGGTTGCCACATCGTTCCACCTAGGGCGCAGTCCCACGGAAACAATGCCTTCTCACGATCCCGACGCGCTCGTGACGTGCGAGTCGGATTCACGGCCGGTCAAGTCGTGAGTCTGTGAAAAAAAAATTGATTTTTTTTAAATCCGTGATGCGAAAAAATTATAATTGCAAATACAAAAAGAAATTTCCTAACTTCTATGTTGCGCAGTTCGGCGAGTACTTTCCAAGTACGATTACGACAAGTACCGCTTGAACGTGTACTTTCCTTTTTCCGGGCGATGGATGGATGGGATCGTGAACGAGTGCTAGTCATGACGGGGTCGGGGGTCGCCGGCACAAAGGCGGGTGGAGATTCTGCCTGGAGTGCAGGGCAATTTTGGCGAGCGCGGGGTGCAGGGCAATTTAGGTGAGCGCGGGGTGCAGGGCAATTTAGGCGAGTGCAGGGTGCAGGGCAATTTTGGCGAGCACAGGGTGCAGGGCACTTTTGGCGAGCACAGGGCGCAGAGCAATTTTGGCGAACGCGGAATGCAGGGCAATTTAGGCGAGTTCAGGTTGCAGGGCAATTTTGGTGGGCACGCGATGCAGGGCAATTTCGGAAGAGCTTCGGGATCGGTTTGGAACCGACACGCGCCGAGCTGGAGATTGGATCCCGATCGCCCAATTTTACATCGATTTTCAGGAATATGCGGGAAGATTTTTACGGCAATTTCATGATTTTCGCGACAATTTGAGACTTTCGCCCGACACGACGATTCGCACAAAGTCGGAAAATAATCGCGAGAGAGAGAAGGAGAGAGAGAGAGAGAAAGAGAGAGAACTCACCCCTAATCCTGTCATCTGTGTTTCGCGTTGCTCTGTCACGCCGTCACGCCCGCACGGGATCCTCAACACTGAGGCTCTTCGCTCGCCATTCTCGCATCACGGCGGACTTTTGCTGGGGATGAAACGTGCGAATCGGTCACATCGCCGAGTCCTCGGAACGCCTATGGCTCCACGCACGGGAGGAGATGTGGGTGAGGCTCACTCACGCTCGCGTCTGTGCGTGCCCCGTCCCCGACCGCCGCTTTCATACCCGCCCCGAGAGCTGCACCCCGCGAGAGGGCGACCTCTCCCCGTCGAATTCGCGCTCCAATTGCACTCCGATTGCACTCCCATTGCACTCCCATTGCACTCCGATCGCGTCCTAACGAATAAGAAATCACGGACGTCGCCTCGGGACGAAGATACGGTCCCGGCTCGAGCACCGATTGAGAAATCGTCTCATTCGCATAATTTGTAGCGACGGCTCTGATGGATGAAGGAATTTGTGCGAAAATGATGGATGCACTCGGCGTGGCATCACTCCACCCTTTCACTCGTTTCGCGTGCCATTTTTCTACGGATTCGTCCCGGTCCGTTTTAAGGCGAGGGCAGCACGTCGAAACCAGTTTCTAATTAGGTTGCATCACGCCCCTCGATTGCTTCACGGTCCGCAATTAAAGAGGCGATGGAGTGGAAGTGTCCATCATCGTGTCGACAGGTGCCTTCTCGTTCCCCGGTCCCGACGTCCGGTCCCGGCGGCCCGTCCCGACGACGAGTCTTGGTGGCCCGTCCCGACGTCCGGTCCCGGCGGCCCGTCCCGACGACGAGTCTTGGTGGCCTGCCTCGATGACCGGTCCCGGCGGCCTGTCCCGACGGCCTGCCTCGATGACCGGTTCCGGTCCGGTCGGGTGAGAACGAGGAAGAGATGCAAGGGAGGCTCGTCGTCGGTGACATGGTTGGTATTCCATCTATGACAGGCAGGCTCATAATATTGCCAGCGGAGGAGACGTGGCTGGTATTCCCGCTGAGGAAAAGGAGGCTCGTGATATTGCCGCGGCTGGCATTCCCGCTGCAGGACGCGGCGCTCCTCGTCGAGGACGAGAGCCTCGAGTCCGTTCGAATTCCCCTTTGATTTCTGCGGGTTTTTTTCTCGTCGCGAGAGGTGCGAGGCGTCCCGATGCGTCCGGCAGAAGAGGGGACCCAGGAAATGCGAGATGCACTTCCTCCTTTTCCTCTGAAAGGATTTCGTTCGAAAGGATTCCGCTCGAAAGGTTTCACTCGAGAGTCCCCCGCGACCCCCGACCCCCGGTCGACCGCAGATACCGACCGTTTTTCCGGTTACCCGCCCGGTCATCAATGGAAAGGGAGGAGGAATTAGGCCGCCATTATCATGTGCCATCGTGTGCGACGCCCGATGATTTTTCCGCCTCCCGTCGCCCACAAATTGGCACGAAAGTGGAATCCAATTATGCCGCGCTTTAATTGCCTTGTCAGAATTGCCCTGTTCCCCTCCCGTTCGACCGCCCTCGATTCACTCGTGCCTTTCATACTTAAACTGAGAAAGCTTATTCCACAAAATTTTCAAACTTAAATTTTGAGAAAATATATCAAACTTAAAAATTAAATTTGTGAAGAAAATTTTTTTTATTTTTTATAATATATATTTCTATAAAAAAAATATTAAATTTGAGAGCGTCTAATTTGCTTTAAAACTCAAACCAAGAAAATGTAATATTTAAAGAAGGCGGAAGACCCGATTCCACCTTCCGGCGCCTCCCCCGCACCGAAGGCGGAAGAGGCTCGGGGTCGTTGCGCCATTGCCCAAACAGGCGCAACGCAACGTGCAGGGTATATCTGGTTCATCGGGGTGTGACGCGAGAGAGGGATGCCGAGTGACCTTTGACCCTTTGTCCCCTCCTCCGTGGGAAGGGCAGGGAAGGATCACTGCTCTCTCTGACGAAATCCGTCTGTTCCGTCTCTTTAATTTTTTTGCGCTTCATTTCTTAAGATTCCCTTTTTTCATCATACCATCTTACTTGTAATGTTTTCTCAGTATTATTTTATTTATATTATTTTATTTGCACTATTTAACTTGTGGTATTTTACTTGTACTATATACTTAGTATTACAAGGGTATATTAATAATATTGTTTGACTTGTGCAGTATTATTGGCAGGATTTTATTTGCATTACTATACATATTTTACTACTTATGAGGTATTTTGCCTCCTTGACCCAATAAAAAAATTCATGAAAGGCTCCTAGGTTAAGACTTTTAAGTTGAAACATCTTGAAAACCTGCCGTTTCAGGCCACCTTCCAAGCAGACCTTGAAGGTGGCTCAAAAACAAACATGGATTTCACACTTGATTAAGTCCAAGAAAGGTTTTCGTCGAATTCTCCGGTGATTCCTCTTAACCGACGGTTAAGAGGAATCGACTTACTCGTTTTTTTTAAAATTATTTTTAAATCGGTATAGTTTTTTATATCACCAGGGATTTAAATAATTAAACACGAAATCGTTCTGCGCTGACCCCGTGCATTTCACGGCGATTGCTCTTCTTATCTCGGCTATTTTTTTTTCATCTGGTAGATGGAGCGAGAAGGAAAGCCTGTGAAAAGCCTGTAAAAAGCCTGTAAAAAGCCGGTGAATAGCCTGTAAGGAAGCCGGTGAAAAGCCTCTTTGAATGGAGACGCTGCCACCTGCCTTTCTATCCTCTATCAGATGAAAGAGTGAAGCAATGCTTCGAGATCGAATCTCCCATAATTTGAGATTCGAGTCGTGCTGGTGGCCCCGGTGGGGGGGGGGGGGGGGCAGGGGGGGCAGAGGGGGCAAGGGGCAATCGACTTAGGGGAATCCTGACTGTTTGGCTTGTTCGCAAACCAATTCTTCAGTAAATACTTTCCATCTTGATGTAATTTATTTTATTCTTTTTCGTACTCACTCTGTGCAAAACTTATTTATTCTTTAAGCCCAGGGCAGTCAATATCCCAGTCCAATCGACGAAATTACAGTCCATTGACCGTTATATGGCGAACGGACAACATAATTTTCTACATTGGTAAATGCGACGAGCGAACGACAAAATGCACACAAATTGCACAGCGGGCAAAGTGTGCATATAACAAATGAATAAATAAATAAATAACGAAAACCAAAAATCGAGTTTTTAGCATGCACATTTGTGATGGAAATGTGCACGGAGGAGCAAATGCGACTAAAATGGAGGAAACTGCCAGTTAAATTTCCAAGTCCTTATGAAAGCAGCCGATGGGCTTTGGAAGAGGGAGATGATCTATTGATTCCAGGGATAATGCAAATCTGCAATTCTGATCTCCCCTTCCGCCAATCCCTCGGGCTTCATCTTTATTTTCTCAACCGCAAAAAAAATTCATTCGAGGCTCGGGGCGGATTTCGCAGCGGAAAAAAAAAATTGAGTTTTGGAGAGCCAAAAGCCTATCGGCGCGACACAGTTCAGAGGAGAGTTCGTGACTCGGCCGCGCCGATAATGAGTCCAACCGCGCCGATAAGGTCTCCAGAGTCGGAAAATCCCCCATCGGCGGTCTCGATCCGGAAGTTCCCGACCTTTTGCAAACTGCGAACGACAAGAAATCTGGGATCTGATGCCGGAACGAAAGGAACTCGACTTAAGCAAGAACGGAGGAATGTCGGCTTTCCTTTATTTGCTCCTTTTCCAGGTCGTCCAACCCTTTGAACTTTGCCGCTTTCTATTTATCGATCAAAAGTGGACAGCGATAATTACTAATGGACTGCACATCGCATTTCATGGGGCTTACTTCTTATGCAATCAGTTTGAACACGTTTTCGCTGCATTTCTTTGCATCTTGGTAATGAAAAAAAAATTGCACTGAACGAATTTGGCTGAATAGAACGATTATTTTTAAAATTCAAAATTGATAGGCTGGAATTTGCAAAAAAAAGTTCATCCCTGTACAAAGCAATACTGGCTATTTGGTCTTAAATTTCCACATTTATCAGCAACCTTCACACGGAATCTGGGGGTCTAAGGTCACAGCCTTTGGACCGTTGCCAAAATATTCCAATTTAGCATTATTCGGGGTAGAACTTGACAAAATATCGGGGAGCTTCGCTGGCCGGGGGCCAGCTTAACGGGTTGCGTGTAATTATGCACGCTATACGTAGCTTAGCAAAGGCGTATGTCTACGTATACTAGTTTGTGTTTATCTACGTCGTGTTTACACACGCCATACGCCACCTTTCCCCCCTTGAACCCACACGTACGTGGCATGATATTGACCCGAAAGGGGAGAAAATACCGAGATCCCATCCGATTACTCAATATCTGCCCGTCTAATCACATCCCTGCCAAGGCCGAACATCATCTTCGCGCGGTGATGTAACGCGAGACTCCCTTCCCGGGATCCTGAAATCAGGCCAGACCCCTTTTAAAGACCGTTTTGGCCTCCATCACGTTGCTCTGTCGGGGTGATGGGCTTTTCTTGTCCCGCCATGAATGAATCGCGGTGAAAGTGGATTCCGAGTGCGATCATCCGTCGTCGATCCTCTTAATCGCAAGGGCAAACATCGCGGATTACCCCGAGGGGAAAAACAGACGGGGAAATCCTCGAGCAGGAAATTCGACGAAGGGAATGAATTTTATGGTTATCACATTATTATCAGACCGGATGACGCAATCCCTCATCACCGTCCCCGGTTTTCCTTCACATGACAGAAGAGTTCTTAATGGAGTTGCACTACTGCGCCTCCACATCAGGTTCATCAACTTTTTTTTTTCTCTGCCCTCTTTCCGTACTTTTACCCTCAGGGCGCGAAACGGCCTCCAGATTCGTCCTTGACGAAAGTCTTTACAACGAAAAAAATCTCGGGATTCATCAAACCATTTTTGAAATGACTTTTATTCTCGTCTGAATGGGATTCAGGATTGGGCAACCGAAGGGGCAATGGAAACATCGATCCCCCGTCCCACGCGCTGACATTGGCCTCGGGGCCGTCCCTGATACCAATATCATATTTATTCCCATATGTTTATTCATACGCGAACGATCCTCGACGCCTCGATCGGCATTCGGTGCGAACTCCCATCGTCTCTCGATCGCCGGCACGTGGCAATAGCAAATGGGGCGTAACCGGGCAACGCCGCTTCGCCCACTGCATCTGCGACTCGGAATGGAATCGGAGAAAAATATCGTCGCCGGCCTTTGACCGGGGAAACAAAAAACTTTTATTACAAAATGTGATATAGGAATAAGAACGGGAGGTCAGGACTCCATCTTTACGACTTCGGCGGTCTTCGTGGGCTTCTCTCGTCGCAGCTCGAAGATCTGCAAGGGAAAAAGAGAGCCAGATGGGATTTGATTTTGAAACCGATCTATTGCACCGTGCCAAATCTTTAACTGAAAAGGTGCGTGATGCATCGAATTGGACGCGACAAATTTTTTGTTTTGCCGGTGGAGGGGAGGGGGGGGGGGGGGCGTGTGTCACGTCCGAACCCTGTACTTATAAATCCAACGAGAGGACAGTATGACGCGAGGGCAACAGGATGACGTGAGAGGGCAAGACCAGACAGCGAGATGACGTAACCGCGATCGTATGGATCCCTTTCTTTCTCTCCCTCTCTCTGATGTCTCACAATATGGATGGGAGAGAGGGCGATAGGGTGGAAATTTCGCACGACATCCAGTCACGCCCCACGTGCCCCGATTCGCCCATTCCCTTCTCGCCGACTCCCATTCTTCACCACCTCCTTCTTTCATGCCCTGCCTCCTATTCCATCCACTCCCTTCTCGCCTGCTCGTTCTCTGTTCCTATTCTCACCATTACCCTCTTGCCTAGTCCTTATTTCTGCCCCTCTGCCCTTACTGTTCCCTTCTCGCCTACTCCTCGTTCAATCCGTCGTATTTCCCAATTTTTTTCGCGTTAAGAAATGGTTTTACCCTCCGGAATATGAGTCGTTGGGCAGAAGGGGACGTCCCTTTTCTGTCGCATCAATTTTCCAGCTCAAGTGAACAAATGATGAATGAATCACGGATTTTAATGCCGAATCTCTCTTCAGCTTCTTTCTTTTAGGATTTAAACAAAAATTGACTAGTTCCCCGACTCTTCCCGACGTTGCAGCTCTTATTCAAGACTATTTCCCGTTTCACAATTTGCGCTTTCGTAAATAGCTTCCACCTTCTTACCGCCGTCAATTTCCGTTACTTCCTTCATGAAATTAAACGAGGTGAATGCGCTCAACTTCCGTCGGGACGGTCGAGTGGGAGAACTGCTGGGATGTGATATCCATTTGGTAAGATTTCAAATTTCTTCGTCATAGTTTTAAATTCTCAAATCGTATGAAAATGTTACTTACAATTAATTAATTTCATGCTTTCTGAAGTGTTAACGTTTCTCACGACATTCTGCACATACGGCATGCAACCGGTGGCAGCGAAGCAGCACGAAACGAAAGCAATATAATAGCTAGTCTCCCCTTCAACCAACTGTGCCACCGTCACGGCAAATACACAATGCAAGTCATGATATTAACTTTCATTTCAAACTGAGAAGACAGAGATTTCACTGCTTAATAATCGATCTAGTTCACCGGAAAACAAGATTACGGGTGAGGCAAAAAACATAGGACAGATTTCACTAACTTCAGACACGTTTAAGTACATTCGAATCCAGCTGCTTCACACAGGGTCTTCCAAAAGTCCTTATCACGTTCAAAAATTCATGGCCCAAATAAAAAACAAAGGCTTACATATTTTGGTCATGGCAGTAACATAGTATCTCACTTTTTCTTTGAACTAGTCATAATTCAAAATCAGCCACTTTGAATTCTTGCTATTAGTCAAACGATATTGCCCAATATGCTCAAAAGAATTACACTGCCTATGGATGCACTAAGGCAGGAGTCTCAAACTCCCGGCCCGCGGGTCGCATTCCCATGGAAACATCCCATAGGTCGCCGCGAGTTTGAGACCCCTGCACTAAGGCATTCATGTGGGCTTATTTTAAATGACTCAACTGCGCATTTCAGTGATGATATCCGCGATGATCCACTTAATGCAGTCTCAAGAGGCTCTTCGCACTCTTGAGCTTACTTGTATACCTGCATAACAGCGCCCCCCCCCCCTCCCCGTTAAAAATATAACAGCCCCCCCCCCCCCCCCCCGTAAAAAAAAAAAAAAAAAACAAAAAAAAAGCCTGGCAGGCTCAAATCAGATTTGAGAGTCGAAGAGCAGCCGCGTTTCACTGAAATCGCATGAAAACAACCGTGAAGTCGCTCCATGTCTTGGGGGATAGTGTTGGCCGCGATTCCCTCTCGCTAAATCCATTCAAGGTTCGAGTCTGGCTTCCTTTTGCGCTTCAGGGCACGGAAAAACTCTTTAAAACAGGTATAGGTTCCCCTCCAAATAGTTACTGCTTCTTCAAGATCATCCCGAAACCAAAAAGTGACCGTGAATCCTGGGAAAATAACATACCATATTTTTTCTCGTTCAGTCAAATGGGTCGTTAAAAATAAGGCCACCTGAATGCACGAGTGATCCATACACACATGGTCACATGGACACATTGTGACATAACACTCCTACAAATTGGGGGAGCTCCAAATGTTAGAAAATTTGGGTCATTAAAAAAACTTCTGAGAAACTCTGACATTGCTATAGACGAAGTTTAAATCCCTTTGTTGAGGCTATGGTTTTTCTAAACGTGCCTGTGGCTTTTGGAGTACCCCGTACCTCATTCTCCTTGTTCTTTTGCTTCTGTTCGATATGAAACCGTGTATTTCGCAATGAAAAGGGAACAGAAACACGTCATTTTAAATTCAAATACCTCTGTTCTAGGAGGAGAGCGCAGATGATCTTGTAATCGCTGTAGCATGCTGCATTGCATTCTATCTTTTTAAAATAAATTCCTCCATAAAACATAAACAATTTCCATGTTTCCTCAGAGGAGTAGGTAGATCCACCATAAATACTCAGCCCTCCCTCCCCCTCCACTCCACCAAGGAATCCAATAACATGCTTTACTTCGCATTCCCGCCTAAAGGACCCAGGCCCAGACAGTACTCGACGAGCTAGACTGGTCTTAGGGTGTGCTTAGCCGCCTAATGAGCTCCCCACTCCGCCTCATTTCAAAGCACACGATTCTATGCCTCTCACACAATGCCCTCCTCTCGTCTCATTTTTCATAGTCTCTTTGTGATGGACTGTGGCAGCTAGGGGAAAAATCTCACAATGCTTAAGGACATAGTGAAAAAAGGCGATTTCGACAACGAGAGAGCTCTACGAAACTTTCCAAGCTAACAATAGCCATTCTTCTACATCCTTTATTTCTTCAAACCAAAGGTTTCTGTTTCCGTCTGAATGTACTCTGCAATAAGGACACTCACGCACATTTATTGCAGTTTCTTACTCAAATGTTTTTTTTTTTCATCCCTTCTGACAGGCACTGACACTTCACTTTTTTTCTACTGACGCCCATGCATATCCTGATAATACGTACACGTTCCTACACGTCTCAGTATCTTCACAATGCAAAGGCTTAAAAAATTCTTTCGCAGTTGTCATTTGAGAAGGAAAGTCCCAAGAAGCGGAGGCGTCACGAGACAATGGATCCCATGACGTAACCTGGACCTGGCATAAGTCACACAATCACATTGTGACGGAACGTAGAAAGAGAGGGGGAAAAAAAAACCGAGCACACACGCCTCGGTATGATGCAAGGGCTATTGGGCACTAAGGACCCTCTCATGTCATCATGCTATATATTATATGTACACACTCACACATAATGCTACTTTTTTCCACTCCCCCCTTCCTCAAGTAGGTCTGCTCTTCTCACGGCCCTCGATTGCTTACTTTCCAGCCCTGTCCCGAGGGGTAGAACCCAAACCACTCCAAGAATCCGGGTTCAAATAAATATGTCATTCACGGAAACTGACTGCCCTGCGGAGAGGAGTAAATTGGAAAACCCTGCGAGGGAAAATTTCGCATTGAAGATGCCCCGAAGACATCTCAATTAAACCTGGAGCACTATCTGGGGAAATCTCAGCAGGGAACGAAGAGCACCTCATTCTGCGTCCTCATCAATATCCTCAACTTCGGAGTCCACATCAGATTAGAAACCGTCATGCGCTATTCGAAGAACCACTCGAAAGCCAGTAAACTTTTCTTCTCTTGACTTGATTTTCCCTCTTTGGGTACCTTCGAGTTCCCTTTCAAGAAGGTCGGAAGATCTTCCACGGCCGGTCTATTGACACGAAAAGCTTTCTCGGAAACCCCTTCATTCCCCTGCTCCCGGGGTAGGAGGAAAGAATATGCACGGAATGGCAAAAGAAGACCCGCATCGTCTAACGATGACATTAATGCTTTTACTGAAATTATTTCCAGGAAACACGACACGATGCATGGGCTAAGGCGCTCTCAACAGACTTCTAAAATGCAATTAAATTTCGCCCTCGTGAAGCTGACAACGAGCAACTTCTTAATGAAAAGTTGGATGCTTGAAAAAATGGACTGAAGCGGGTGCGAGCAATGCAGGATGAGGGTGCGAGCAGTGGAGGATCCGCCTCCGTGCCGTGGTTGCATCGGCCACATCGAACGGCTCTCGTTAAAATTCATTCATCCAGGTCATTTATTTCAGATAGATGCCTTTCCATGCAGTTTCTCCAATTATTATCCGATCAATCAATATGTATAAATGCAAGGCGTGTCAGAGAAGTCTTCGTAAACATTTTTTTTATTCCGCAAGAAAGAACCGCATGGCAGCTACTAACGAAGTTATGATGGAGCAGCGTGGTATGGCGAAATTCTTGATGAAAAGAGTGCGAAACTCCCGTCAGCATCTTCGGACGAATGAAGACGTTTGGTGACGACTCCATGCCACAAAGGACTGTGCATGACTGGTGCAGGCGTTTCAAAGGTGGCCGCGTCGCAGTGACACGGATCTGGAAGGCTGTCCACCGCTATGACCGATCCGAATCGCGAGCGCGTGGACGAGCTGACCTGGCAAGACACCGTATGCACCTTTAAAACACCTAAAACCAGCCATATACTGTCCTTCGTGACACGCAATCATCACCGAACATCTTTTTCATTTGTCCGCCTGGCAGGAGTTTCGCACTCTTTCATCACGAATTTCACTGCAGCACGCTGCTGGATCATAACTTCGTTGGTAGCAATCATGTTTCGTAATGGTACAACGCCACCTATCGTCAGGTCGAAACTAAAATACAACCTCGTTCACGAGCAATGTCCAACGTTTCGTGCCAAGTAGTTAGCGCTCTATACGATTCTTTCTTGGAGAATGAAAAAAATGTTTGCGAAGACATTTCAGACATGCCACGTAGATAATGCTCTGTCAATGTAGATATTTCCCGTGTTTGCATAGGAGAAAGGTGAAATATACTCATTCCGGGGAGACTGGGGATTCCAGACCATTTCCGATTTCTTTCGAACAATCGCTCAGAGTTTTGCATTGACAAAACAAACGTAGAAGAAAAAACCATCGGTACCGTGTCGGTCTCTAGACAGCGCAAGTTCTTTCGTAACAGCCCCAGTAGGAGCAGAGATACACAGGTTGGAAGTCGTGGGTAATGTTTTTTGTCCCACCCAGTAGACGGATGAGGTAATGACACCCGTCGGACAGGTCGTCGAGCGTGTGTGAACGGCATGTCCGTTCCCACTCCCGACGACTCTCCCTCAATCCGTGGATTCTCGACAGGCATTGCGATTCTTCAGGGGAACGGTGGGCGTTTTAACCCGAACCGATGATTTTGACGCCAGGTGACGCCAGGTAGGGCTCCGGTTTCATCGATTCGCCCGAGATGAAGGTCAAAAGCGGCACTGAAGATACTACAATAAAGATGGGGTTAAAATCTCCAGTTTTCTTATTTTAAGAAGATATATTTTCCTCTTGAATAAATTTTCTCTCGTTCAAAGAAAACCTTTCATATTCGCTGTAAAATGAATCCTCTCCTGTCTCTTTTAAATAAATAAAAAATACCACACTAATTTGATTCATCCCTTTCTGCCCGATTTCCTTTTTCTAGAAGGCTTCTATGGCCTCTTCTTCCTTCCTACGTGACTTACTTCACGGAAGCCGGCAGTGAGGCAGTTCCCTTTCGTAAATTAGATGAGAATCAGAATGTGACATTCCTCCACGTCCATAACCACCGCCAACGCACGAAGATGGATTCGTGTAAGCCCACGAGTAAGGAGAAGCGTATCCGATTCGCGACGTGACAATAATCTGACATCACGAGCGATGACGCCACCTTCCATCGCTGGAGGCGGGAGTGGCAGCACACTTCCGGGGAAGTCTCATATGCTCCCCCTCAGAGCTGCACTCCCTTGACAGCAAAGAATTTCGGAAACCTCGCAGAGGAGGAATGGATCCAGTAAGGAGTTTCCAAGAAGACAATTATACTCGGAGGTGAACGAAGAATTATACTCGGAGGTAATGAGAAGCACTTTCTTGCGGAAGGAAAGGAAGCATATCGAGCAGGTAACCTGACGATAATGAGAGGAAGGAGGATTAAAGCAGAGATATTAAGAATGAGGAAAGAGAAGTCCGGAATGGTTTGTAGGGCTTCATAGGGGTTTATAAAAGGCGTTTACAGGAGAGAGAAAATCGGAGACCTCATTTTGGCCCATAGGGAATCATCTTAAATTCGTTTGTTTTCCACCATCCGCCCCTTTCCCTGCCCGGTATAAAAGCCAGCCTTTTAGATGAGTGCCAGGAACGTTTAAAGACGAAGGACACAAGGATGAAAGGAGTAAGACCAACCGGAGCGTCGGGGCGCGTTAGAGTCAAAGAATTGCATCGTGCCAGTTGAGAATACACAAGGAGTTGGAAGAAATGAATCGTTCGTCTCATTACCTCACCTGTCGATACAGGGTGTCCAAGCGTCGGGAAAAAGTCCCTAAAATTCTTGGCTCCTTATGCATTACTCATAAAGAGATGAATAATGCATATTGCTTGAGGAAGGGCAACAAACCCTTGCAAAGCCATCCTAAGCCATTCTGCACACGAGTACCTTGCTGTGCGTCGTCAGAAAAATAATATTTAGAATTTCAAGCGCTTAGTATAAACATCAAGAGAGAAAATCAGCAAAACATTCAGATTTTAAGCGTGAAGGGGAGGGGGGTGGATCGTATTACTCCCCCGAAATGAACATCCAGAAAGAGTTTATCAATGAATTGTGGAACAGGAACTCCTGAAAATGCGAAGAAAATTAAGCACCGTTTCAAGGTCATGCGATGCAAAGAAAACCCGCCAAACGCTCGAAGAACGGGGAAAGAGTCCCCCCGCTTCCTTTCCTCCTCCCCCTTGAAGGCCACTTCGCCCTCGTGCCATTGTTGGGTGCTCCAACTGCGAGGCCATGCCAAGATGACGTCTCCGGGGACAGTTTCGCCAACTTTTTCGATCGACGCCATCAGAATGCTAAGCATGCATCAACCTGACAAGTTGGTGGAATTGCTCTTCGCAGGCGTCGCACTTGAACACTCAATAATTGCACAATAGCGAAGTGCCCCGAGAGAAAATAAAGAAAAGGAAGCGGGGCTTCACCAGTGACGTGGCCTTCTCTCGTTCGCCCGGCGTCCGGCAAACTTTCTAATTGTCGGATCCTACGACCTTGACACTTCGATCCCACGACCTTGACGACCTCGATTTTCCTACGCGTTTAATAGTTCCCATTTAAAAAAGCATTAATAAACCCCTCGGTCTTCGTTTTCGGCGATTAGTAAGACCCTCGTGTCTAAAATCAGATAGTTGGGATAGGTTTCTCCCTCAATACTCATCCTACGCATTAAAAACTGATATTGTGGACCAATGCGACGAACTCAGCTACAAATTTCATCACTATCATTTGATTATTACTTGGTCTTTTTTTTGGCGACAAAACAAAAACAGAATATATAGATTCCACGAAGACTAGCTTTTTTCTTTTCCAACACGACCGCTGACATTTTCGATGTAAGAACCAAGGCGGAACACACAAGCTTCAATATCAATAACCCTTTCAAGCACTTCAAAGTCTTTTTCTTTTCACTTTCTCGCCGATTCTTGCTCCGAGGTCACCCCAATGGTTCATATATTTTTTTCTTTCCCCCGAACAAATGATGCAAGAAAAGAAAGGACGTCCACCCTTTCTCCAACAAACTACTAAGTTTTCCTGACTTACGAGAGATGCTCAAGGAGTCAAGCATTTTTAAAGCGTTAACTCGCCCAACATATGGCCCCCACAGTACTCAGTACTCAGAAGGAATGGCAGCATCATTCCCAAGGCCACCGCGGCGAGCATACCCGGTTATAGCGTACTTAACGAGCACTCGAAGGGCCAGTAAAATCTAACGGCGAGCCTCGTGCGAGACCCGACGAGAAAATCCCCAATTTGTTCATGCTAAATATATGTGAAGAGGCAGAGGCCAACGTGACGCCAATAAACGAATCAATGTAGCAATAGCGGATTGCAACAATGCACGGTAACGAGCTCCCTCGCGGAAGGAGCGTCGTCTGCACCGCTTACATCATCGGGCCACGCACGACCGCGAAGGCGATGGGACTGCGCATGCGCGAACGCTGGTCCTTCCGGGCGGGCAATCCAACGCATTTCAACTTCAATTTCCTCCTCCTTCGAGTTGATATCTCATTCCAAGAGCTGGTGCAGTCGTTATTGAACAAGCCTAGAGTGTTGATTTAACAGCGATGGCTAAGCACTGAAATACAGGTACTGTTGATTACCAGCCACACTAGAGTTTCTTGAACAATGCAACTCAATTGGAGTGGGAGATGGCTTCGAGTTCAAGAAAACTAATAAATGTCACATGGTTTCCTTACTGCTGTTAACCCCTCGACTGTCACGCCCAAGTATACTTATGCGAACGCAGCCTCTAAAAACGAAAACCCGACAGTCAAAGGGTTAAGAAGAGGATTGAAATCTCCCCCTGGCCTGCAGAGACCCTCGGCCAAATCGGACTGAAGTACCGAGGGAGAACTCTTGTGGATTCCATTACGGTCGACGTTCATGATAACGAACTTCTCGGCAACGAGCTTACTTTATAACGATTTGTTTTCCAGTTCTCGCGTGTTTGTCTATTCAACTGAATGTTGAAATGTTTCTCTATAACACAGTTTTGTCAATGAGTTGTTCGGTTTTACGAAGTCTTTTTTTCCGTCCGAAGGAACAAAACCGTTCCGCATTACGAAGCTTAAATCCGCAGCACATGACAGAGCTATTTTCTTCCGCGCATTCCTGAAAAATCTCATCTCACGCCGAAATCTATCTTGTTCCACCCACTAATTGGTGCGGCCGTGGGGAGTAAAGGAGCTCTATCAGTCACTTAATCTTCTCCGGATCTTAAGGGATGAGGTGAGGCTGAGTCCAGGATTCGGATCGGTCAAGCAATCGAAGCCTTCGACGATCTTGGGCTATTTTTGAGTCAAAGGTCGAAGGTGACTCGTCCGATTTTTATTACGCCTACATAAGAACACACTGCCGTGCATGCTCATTTCGGTACATACCCACATTTTGGATGCTTTCCTTTTTTTCAATAAGGCAAGCATTTTTTCGTGATTTGAAGACTGCATCCTTTGAGGGAGTATAGAACATTTTATTTAAGAGGCCTTTTCCCCAGAGAAATGTGGGGAATTCCCTATAGCAAATTTTCCTTATAGCGAATTTTTTTCTAGCCTCTCCCCTGGAGTTCTTTATATCGTGCGTCTACTGTATTCCTTTAAGATGCAATAGTCTCACTTGCAAAAGCAACAATAAATAAATTTCTCCAATCTGAAAAATACAAGAATGTCCGGCTACTTTCCTGCTTGTCAATAATCCATGCATTATTTTATGCATCACGCAGTTACCCTGCTTGGTAAAAATTAAAATTTATCCTAGATGCCTTGAAACCAATGGGGCCGTTTCCAATTGTGGCCTTGCTCTTAGGACTTCATTACATGTATTCACAAACTGCACTGGTCATGCAGAGTTCTGAGTAATAAATAATGGTACACAATTTCATGGCATTACTGGGAAATACTGAGCGTTCACATCAAGTTCAACTTTGGAGGTCAGTGGAAAACAAATCAGTGGCCATAACGCAAAAGACCTTTCTTAGATATGGGCACATTTTTCGTAATAAGTAGGTGTGAAACTGCAACCCTGGTTACACATTGATACTTTGCCAAAATGTTCATAGATTGGCCTACTGTGCCTGAATATGGGGATGACTTGAAGAGTAAATAATTCCTGTCAGTTTTCCTTCTCTGATCAGCAATTATATATGGATGATTATATTCTTCTTTACATCAGGACAAGTCATACTGAAGGTAGAAGTTTAGCCATGTATGCTCTTCTGCTCTGGTCCCTCCAACATGCATTATGGGACAGGTTTCTGCCAGAAATAAGAGATATCCCACTTCCACACAATATACCCATGACAATATCATGAAAGCATCACGTGAAAAAACATTTCATGTGGAACTTTGGTCCCAGACTCATCTAGATGTGAGAAAGAGAATACAGACCTGGATGTAGGCTTCAGTGAGGGTTATCATCTGGGGAAGGATGTCCTTGACATGAAGATCCTGCATCTCATACCACTTCCCTGTCCCCTACACATCCAGAACATACAAACACCAGCACTCATGTGGAAATCTACTTCCTTCTCAATGAACAGAGAGGAGGAAGCAAACGCACCTTGTGGAGGATGTGTACTCGAAACGTCCCCTTTCCATGCCCTGCCTGCCCATCGTGGACGATGTTGGCCAGGAGATCATATGTGGTGTTTGAGTGCTTTGCCTTCACCTCCTCCGTCAGGATGTCTCCAAAGTCTATCCCTCTGAATGAGCACACAATCAAAACATACTGTCACAAGTCACATTCAAGTCAAGGGCATGGAATAAGGCCTCCATTGAATGCCAGTATAGTCTGTTCCTACTGTGTCCCAAGCACAGTCCCTCAAAGATCAAGGAAAGGAGAATCCATTTTATTGGATAGTTTCTCTTTCCTTCTCCTCACTTCAATGTGGCATCATATTACAGGTTTAATACTTCTACGGAAGTGCTGGGACTAATTACAGATCACTGCAAGCTCATACAGTATCAAGCTTCAATAAACCTAGGTAGCATTCAGCAGAGGTAATATATAGGGCTAAGATTTTTATGCATGAAAATCCTAGAAATATGCAAAACAAATATGCACATTGAAAGGTATGAAGATGAATGGACAAGCATGTACAATAAAAAAATAGGATGGCAACTTACACCATGAACCATTTTAAACATAAATAACACCAATTAGTTTTAACTTAAAGTAATGCATCTTTGCTTACTTTCTGATTTGTGCCCTAAAAACAGTTGGTAAATTGTGGAAGTCTCCACCTTGCTAAACACCTTAGCAACATAGCAAGAGGTTTAATTGACTTTTTTTTTTAACCAATCAACAAATGTCAATGCCTATAGTGGACAGGGCATTCTGAAAGAAGTGACTGAAGTGGAGGTCTGGTTTAAATTTTCATTTAAAAAAAGTATTCTCATTCAGTAATTGTATGAAAATTAAATAGAAATAAAGCTTGGATGAATCATTACAGAAATTAAAACATCCTGACCCAACAACATTGGACAACCTGACAAATTGACTCTCAATCATGTAACTCAGTTTTCTGGACAATGTGCACAACTTTGTACATTTATGCTGTGAAAAAATTTGGAAGAATAAAGGGGGCATAATATCCTGTAACTTGTCAAACATCAAAGGTAAGTCTCTGATTCATTTCAATCAAAAATATAAATCATTCAGGATAGAAGTTGTCACCTCATAATATTCATCCATTTTGACAGATTCTCAGAAGCAATTGGTAATGAACCACTTCAAAGGAAGATGAAGCCCACAGGGCAGGGGAAAAGGGAATATAGTATTTTCTTTCCCTATTGTATCCACCACACCACTTCATACAATTCAAGTGGGGGAGAGGGTGGATATGACAGAGTAAATTGGGATTACTGGGGACCCACTTGTTCAAAAACATGCACAATTACATGTTGTGTTTAGACTTTTCTTCAAAGGTTCCAGAGTGAGAGATAAATATGGCTCCAGGAAATAATGTGTTTACTTAAAAAGTCCCAGTCCAAGTTTAGAGCAATGTGGCAACAAATAATCTCTCCTCTAGCATGTATAAATAGCTATACATTATCTGGCATTACTAAACTTACAGTTATTAAGGTTCAAGAGAAAGTAGGGTTGCCAAGTAGAGTATATGAATGAACAAATGATGAAATGCCTTTGCCAGAATGCTGATAGAACTTCAAAGCTGACTTCACCTGATGGGGAAGTTGATGATAGTTGGATTCTTCTCAGTGAAGAAAGTATTCTTCTGGAACCTCTACAAAATCAGACCAAGGCTCTTAGTTTCTGAAATGCCCAAAGAAAAAAAAAAAAGACACCTGATGTGCAAGGAGTTCAGCTCACCTTGCAGCACATGATGATGTAGGGGGGGAGCCGGGTGATCTCAAAGCGCTTGATGTAGTTCTCTTTGTATGTGCAGTACTCTTTCTCTGTTACCCCATTGAATTTGGACAGCAGGGTCCAAAAGCTCACCTATGGGGAAATCCCTACAGTTTGTACTCACTAAGAGGTGAGGAAAGAAGCAAGGGAACAGGTGATGAAATCACCTGTGGGATGATGTTTTCCTTGAGCTCATCTTTGAAGACAGGTGGTGGTGGAAGGTCTGCTGTGAGGAACAACCAGGGCACCTCCTCACATGTCTCAACTGTTGGAAACAAATCATTTGCACTCATTCATTATTGATCTGATGCACCAATGCTAGTACAAATGAAGGACACACCAGTTTGAACCAGAAAAATTAAAACTTCTTGAAAGAGAAAAGGCAAGATATATGTCAGTTACTTTCAGTCAATATAAAAGTCACCATCATGATAATGTCTATATGCAACCATTTTGAAAACTGTTGTCAGTCTATGATATGCTTCAGTAGTCCACTATAAGGATACATTGAATATGTACTGAAATATGTGAAATTGCCCAGGTTTTGGGCCAAAGATACTGAAGGACTGCAGCAGGCAATAAATCTGTCACCCAAACACACCCTGGTATTCATGCATGAGAAGCAGCTTGTCCTTCTCCTTCTGCTCTAGGTCAATGGGGGGCACCTTGCGGGAATGCACCTTCATGGAACCCTGGAATGACTTGTAGATGATGCTGGAGTTTCGCTTCTTGGTCCCTCCCAGTGCCGTGTGTAGGGCATTCAGGAACCATGACAGGAAATTCACTGCATCACCTTTCATTATCATACAAAAGCAAGTTGATTAGAAATTCTTCCTAACTGCACAAATTTATGTACTGAAAGATAAAAAGTCAAAATGTTACCTTGCTTGGTGATCTGGAAACGCTTCTTGGAGCAAAGGACAACAGCCTGGAGCATTTCGTGTGGGGAAACATGGGCCTTGAAGTTCCTAGGATTCCAGAGCTTACGCAGGAGCTCACCAAAGCGCTGCACCAGGAGAAACATCAAATCACCAGGGGGACGCTTGATCCCCATGTAGCTTTCCTCTTGCAGGAAATAGTTGCGCAATGGGGCCACATGGGACAGTGCCTGAGAAAAATTAAATGAGCAATGAATTTCAAATATGAATTTCATATTCATATACCAGTAGGCACACAATACAAAATGCCCTATGAAGTAAGTATACAATCAAGTTCAACACAAGTGTTTCTCACAAAGCCTATGCCAATTTTTTATACGTACCCAGCAAAAGCAGAGATTTCATTTATAAAACAGATGGAGTTGTCCTTTAAAGCTGTTGGCAGTATGTTCAATATTTGTATAATTCAATATGATATTCATGTTCTTCATAATTCACATAATGACTCCCAAGTATAAAAATGCACAAGGATACCTGGAGCACCACATTGCAATAATCATTGGCCTTGATGTTGTTCAACCCAACAATGCCAGGGAGGTACACACTGCCATCAATGGCCCGGGAGCGCTTCTCATTGGCATCCAGCTTGGAGATGTGGTCTTTGGTAAATGTTGGCTGCAGCACATACTTGATGTCATCCAGTGATGAATCTAGGACAACATTTCCAAATGTACTTCATGGCCAGTGATGTTTACATACAGTATACAGACAAATAATTATTTCTCACCTATGATTTCATAGTTGTCAGGTAGACAGTAGAACTTGAGAGTATGAAGATTGAGATAGACGTGGTGTCCCTCAGCCACACTGTGTGTGTAGGCATGTGTCCCCTGACCTCTTCCTAGAAGAATGAAAAAGTAATAATAAACTTATATTAAATTTCTATGGCAGAGGCCTGGACCACTACAATCTGAATAAGCAGATGCATTGAAGAATGCTAACCTTGGAAGTACTTGCCACAGACAAGGCAAGCATACACATTGATCCTGGAAAGGGACACAGAGCAGAGCTTTTCAAAATCAAAGTCCAGAAAGGGCCGATTGATGGTGTCCAGATATGGACAGGATCTGGAGGCCTTTGTCTGATTCCCTCTCCTTGGGATTACTCCACCTTCCAGGTCATCATCTTCATCAGATTCCAGTTCCACTTTTGCTACCTCTGCAGAGAAATGAAAAGGAATTAAAAGCAAGCTCTTCCACATCCATTACCATAAGCATGACCTAGGTGTGACACATGGACATGTTCAGCTCTTTCCCTTGCTACTTAAATGAGATTCCTAATTTTTTTTTTAGAGTTGTATACCTCTACCCATTCTGATGGATTTTATTTTTTTTTGCTATTTATTGCATTGCATGGAGACTTATTAGTTCATTTTCATTACAGTACAACAAAGACATTAGAATTAGAAAAGACAAGAAAGAATTCTTGTTGTCTTGGGTGTGATATGATACCCATGTTTTATACACCTTTCCTGCATTTTTAATGATTCTCATGTGTCTCATGCCATGGAATGCAATCTTGAAAATACCCATAGAGGTATACCATTTATACACAGGTGGATCAGATTGGCAAGGAATATCTTGGCGAAAATGAGTGAATAGTCATACAGCCACATTCATCCATCATATAAGTTACTGGTGACTGAAAACTGATTAGTTATTTGTAGACAGTAAAAAAACCTAGCTGTGTTGGACTGGTGGGGAGAACTTCGGTATATCTCAGCACAAAAATGATTACTTCAGCTAAGGTCCAAATGGGCAAAACTCATTTAGGTGAGATGAAAGGGCCTTTAAAATTAAGAGCTATTTTCTCCCATAGGAGTCCTTGTGATATTAAAGGATCATCAACAAAAGGAGAATTAAGCATTCAGGCCCTGGACAGCAAAACCATTATTAAACACATGTTAGGTTTGTTCAGATGTATCAATGCATGCTATGGGCTATGTGCTGCTCAAGTGATGAATGACTAATGAGGCAGCATGTCACAGGCCTATGGATGAGCAACCAATTTTGATGTCTGCAGCATAAGCACGTATGGGATAGGTGAGTGGCTCAGTAGTTTGAGAGCCTGGTTCCTATGGTAGGTGATGGGGAATTGAAACCAACCATGACAGGTTGTATTTTCTGAGTGCGAAATCCCAGCGCGTTTGGGAGTGGATACTCCTGGACGGGCAGCACTCCGATAATGAAATGCGAGACGTCGGAGAACCTCACTAACGTTAGAGAAGGCCTAATCTGGGTAGTGTATCCCTGGGATAACTGCTTGGGGGAAGGTTACTTGGGTCTAAGATAAAGGCAAAGGGGGTGAGATTTCGGCCTTAAGCCTCGTGTGGAAAGCAGCCAATCATACCACCTGAAATTTCTCTCTCCTGACCGGCACTGGCTACCTCACAAATATAATCAAGATCGAAAGTCCCAATTTTAATAAGTTAGATTTAAGACTCGTTCATCTCTCACGGCAGAGTAGCAATATGAGTAACGAGTGAAGGGAAACGAATGAATATGTTGGTTTATTTCTTACTAGGTGGATTTTCATCTTGCGAAGGTTCGTCGAGATCCCTCTTCTCACCCATGGACAGCGCCATTTTGTCTATGCAGACACCCGGATACCGTAAACTCATATATTGCTGTTCATATCATCCTATTAATAAATACAGAAGAAATAATTTAAATTATCCAATGGAACTCCTTTAAAATATTTATTGCAACTTCTTTTTGTTAAGAATTGCGTAGTCCTTGTGTTCTAGAACAGTAGACGTCTTTCTGGCAACCCACTGACAATCGCACCCGCGCTGTGTTCGTCTTTGAAATCACGTGGTGGGGCAGGAAAAGCGAGGGTCCGGATGCTGAAATGTGTAAAATTATTTTAGGGGAGATAAGGAGCCTTTCAGCTAAAGGACTCGTTTTTTCCCCGCATGAGGGCATTGATTATTAAAGGACTGTTAAATAAAGGAAGTTTCAGCATTCGGCCTCGCTCTTTACTGCGGGAGTGAGTTTCAATTCTGTTGCACATTAAGTTTTCAATTCTACAGTATTGGTCAGGTTTCAAGTACCTAAGCCCTAGGCGTACAGTTTCATGCAGGTGATGGTCATCTTCCATCTGCTTCTATCATTAATGTTCTTGGCCTCACGCAAGCGCTGTTTGAAAATGAAAAAAAAAGCAGACCTTTATAAACAAAGTTTATAAACCCAATACTATGGAAAGTGCTAACATTAACTTCTAACTTAGTTCAGTTTATTGCTCAACACACTTTCTCTGATTAAGTATTCATTCTTATTACCCTACTGTGATGGATTTATTTGGCAAAGGCACAGATAATAGTGCATTCACAATAAATACCTCCAGCTTTAGTTATTTTAAGCCCACATACTTTTCCACTGTGGGGACAGTAGGTGCAGTGTCTGTATAGACATTCTTACAGTAAATATGCCAGCTGAGTACTTTTTCCATGGGGAGTTCCTGCAATCATAGTGACATGTCTGTGTGCTGTGTTCAAAGCAATGGTGTTGGATTGCTCCATAGTAATACCTGGGATTAATTTCATTAATTCCAAGAAAATTAGAATAATTTCTTTGCTGTCCACATTCCTTTAGTTTTCTCCTATTTATATGTGCTATAGCTATAAAAATTCCTATTGAGTTTAAAGGCATCCTGATGTCTCACTCATAGGCCTAGTTATAAGGGGGCACAAACTTGGAAGTTAGTATTTGGAAATTACTTCTCTCAGCTCAATGCACCCTTCCTAGATTTGAAAATCATCCCACTATGAATACATACCTATTTTCTGCATTTTCCAGCAATGTTATCATAGATTGAATGGAATCAGAGGGAGATTCCTTTCATCAGATACACTCAAGATGCCATATCGCTAGCAATTTGCTTAAGATTCACCTGACTTTCATGGTTTAAGTATGTGGTACAGCCTTAAAATGGGCTGTGGTATTTGTTCTGCTCAATTTTTGTACCTTTCAATACAATGTGAGCCCATTTCTGGCACCTTCAAATCTTCCTTCATTCGTTTTTAATTTAATGTGGGTCATACTGAGTGTAATGAGAGACATGGAAATTGCATGTGTGCATCTATGCTGGCCTGATGTCATGGCACCAGCTGCTTGATTCTGTGTCTGGAGGGCGTATTCATTCTGCACAATAAATGAACTTTTGGTACATAAAGCTTGGCAAAAATATGCTGCAAATAGGAGTTTTGGCATCACCTCCTCTGCATGCTACCCTGCTCAAAGTAGGATTCATTTCTTAATCTTCATTAGAAAAAAAAAAGGTGGAGGTAAAGGCAAATTTATAGGTGTAGGAGCCATGCCTATGTGGCTGCTATGATAGCTGTGGTACTCCAAAGCTAGGAAAATATGAAATTAAGTACAATAAATATGGTACATGTGTCAATCTGTGTTCTGGAAGTGAAACTAAGCCTAATAGATTACCAAATTACAGATAGAATACCATATATATTAAATTAGATCCATCTCAAGGAAACTAATATCATTAGAAAATATGCTGAGTACTAGGCCAACTTTTTTCTCCATGAATAGTATTGACCCCAACATGTGGTGTTATGCTCCTAGGTAAATATTACTGATGGGATATGTCCTGGAGGAATAGGTTTTAGTTTCATAATAGATGGAGGGAAAAGAAAATTTTCCAAGAAACCCCCAAGTGCAAAAAACCTCATCTGCAAAAAATTAGTAAAGTTAAAAAAGACTTTTCTATGAAGGTAGAATGATGGGCATCAAGCAAAGTCATAAGACTTATCTAAGTTCTTACCATTGAAGATCTGTGCATGTGAGTTTCATAGAAGGTAGTTGTAGGGTGTTTGTTTTGTCTCATTTTTTGATATGCCAGTATGGCATTGCCTATTATAGTCCTACCTGTACACACTGAATCACTTTAACTCCTGCACCTTGGCAGATCAATTTCTCTCAACATTGGCATGGCCTCAGCCTAGTTGTATGGTGTGACCTTAATCTTCCTAGGTTAGCATGTCACTCCACATTAAGCTATGTTGTGGTACTTGAGGAACTTAACACTGTTTCCCTCTTACAGTTTGATTGAGTAGCACTAAGGAATTTTGACACAGCATATGTGCCATGCCTAGTTGGCTTGGTTAGTAGGCTATGCCAAGGCCCACAAATGTGATTAAGGACTATGCAAAACCTTTTAAATTTACTTAATATTTTATTATATCCAACTCATGCTCAGTTGGGACTTTGGCAGCCCATGTGAGCCTTGTGATGTCATCCTTCCTTTGATGAAAACTGACTGCATTGATTTTGCTTCCCACCTGTCTGAATGGCTCCACATGTCATGTAACTTCAGTAACATTTACCTGCTCCCAATAGCTGGTCATGGCTAAATTAGTGTCTTAGGTGGTAGGCAAGTCTCCACTTCCACCACAGTGGGGGAGAGGGGGGAAATTCAAATCATTGTTGCCATAAAAAATTGTCTGAAAGCCAAAAGTAGAAAAACCACAAAGGTCTGACTGACATCTGGTTTCTGGACTGAAACAGTATGCCTTGGAAGGATCAAAGAACTTTTAATTCATTATAACTTCTTTTTAATAGTAGGTTCCATATCAAATACAGATAATGAGCATGTTTTCCTTGAGTTGTTTTGGAATCCTACCCTCCCCTCCCCACTTGACCTGACTGGCACCTAAGAGATATTGCTTGAAAATTTGAGTAAGTTACCAAAACTAAAGCCCCCCAATACCAGCATCAAGTTGTTATGGCATTTTGCTTTCATTTCCCAAGGGTCAACTCGCCTTTCGAATTCGAAGAAAGCATTCTCATCAGAAAGTCAGTGTCCTTTGCACGATCAATAATCAGCGCCCAATCGTTCTCAATTGGCATCTACGAATGCTCTGGATCAATTCGGAGTCCATTACCGCAATTCATTGCATTTCTCCGTAGCCCACAGGACAACGGGCCTGGATCGAGCGTGATCTGATCCGTTGGAGCCGGCCGCAACTGTTAGATGTCCAGCATTAATTTCTCTGCTTTGTAGGCCAAAAGCATCATTGATAGGTGCAGGCGACACTTGGGACGTGAGACTCTCCGAAAAAGCAAGCAAAGCCTGGGAAAGGCGGCCTTCCGACTTGGAAGACCAGGGAAGCCACTCTGTTGCTTATCCTTGGGAATGTTCCCATCGCCTGTCTCCAAATCTCGTCAGCCTTTCAACGGATCGACAAGGGATTTGGATAGAAAGGACTCTCGCGTGTCGTATGATGCCTGCCTGCGTGATGAAAGCGATTGCAGAGAAGTCGGGTGAAAGTCGGCTTGGGATTTTCTTTGTTGGTAGATTTCCGTTCGAAACTGTCAGTGATGGAAGAGTTTCGAGTTCGAGGTACGGCCTGTGAACTTCTTTTTGCTTTTCATCATTCGAAATTATTTGAAAAATAGTTAGTAAATTGAATTCATTTCTGTTCAGGCTGTTGACTAGGCGTTCTGTAGACTGGAAATGTTGGAATTTCAAAGGAATTCCTTGCAACTCCAACTGCTGCCAGGATACGAGCAGGAAACACGGAAGCTTGTAAATAGGAGTCCCTCGTCGGTCAATAATGGCACAGGTGTTCCGTGTCTTGGATACGGCCCGGCCAGTCACGGAGAAGGGGATCGATGCCGAGCGTAGAGGGTGATTGTTCACAGGGTCCATTCGGGGGGCCGTTCGTAGGAGACGTGGAGGATGATCGGTCGGGCAGTGACGTTGTGCCTCCGATTCGCAGTGGCCGTGGGCCTCTTCGCCGTCGTCGTCAACATGATCTATGGGATACTGGTGCGGATGTTCGACCAAGGAGAGGTGAGGTGGGGGCTGCAAGGGTTCGTGGACTGAATGAGGTGGTTGAGGATCCCGCGGGGGACGCGTCGGGCGGTGTTCCTCTGGACGCCGCTGCTGGGGGTACTGGTCTTGCTGCTTGTGGTCGTTCGCAGGGATGTCCGATCTCCGGTCACATCCGACGACGAGCGTGAGTCCTTGGTCGTCGTTATCAAAAGATGCTGAGTGTTCCAGTTTCATGTGAGATGTGCTCAAAGATTGCGTGTCGTAGCCATTTCAAAAGGTACAGTAGTTCTCGAGATGAGATAAGACGCATCTTGGATGTGTTGTATCTCGGTCTGTATGTAAAAGGCACCGAATAAACAAGCAGATATTTTCATTCTCTCCGAGAGATGGCAGCACTGCGGGGATGAGTGATTTACGAGCCTAGCATATGGCCAAGTTGAAGACCAAAAAAAGCATTACATCGCTTTTAGTTATCGCTCAATTTGCGTATTTCCGTGTATTTAAGTTTAATATCTCAATGGGTACAAGTAGCTCTTCAATAGCACTTGTTGCTTGAGACTCCCACTAAACTCGCAGTCGCTTTGAAGCAAGTCCATGAACAGTCTTAGGAAACCACATTTGCTCCATATTGATTTTCATATTCTGGATTATATTTCCGCTTCACTGCTTATGGTACTTTCAGTACCACTGCAGTATCCAGTATGTCACCTGCAAAAAGGTGCCCCACTCTCCTGAGGCAAGTCCTTAGGTCTCTTTTTCGCAAAATTCAACCAATAGTTTTTTTTTCTCCAGGTCAGTTGATGTGTTTGGTTAATTAGTAAAAACTATGTCAGTACTTATGAGGAAGGCTGGGATTTATTTTGCATGGAAATCCTGGAAGTATGCAGTACTGAATGGCATGATATGCATTTATATTTTTTAAATTTAATATACACATGGGAAGGACATGGAGGTGGTAATGCACCAGGCCAACATGTCAGTAAAACAAACTTTTATTTGTTCATTTTAGTGCTGATTCATTGAAGCATTTGGTAATCAGCAGCTTATGAAGATGAAGCTCACAGAGTAGAGGTACCTTAATATGAGTCAGAGAAAATTATGACTGGAGGAAGAAATATGGATTTGCTTAAATCCTAGCCTGACTTGTGAGTGTATACATTGGGTGTTTGAAAAAACATGCCCCTTCATCGATATGGATCCATTGATGCCTTATATGTCAAAAATTGGTTCTGTAAGTCTTGCTCTTGGTTGGTCTTTATGTTTGGCAACTGGAGAAAGGGATCTTAGGGCACACATTTTCAGATTACTCAAGTTAGTCTGTGAAAAATGCTTGATACTATGTTTTAAAATTTTGAGCACAGAGATCATGCAATGAAGGGGATTTGTTTAGCTATTGGACGCTCAACATTTTTGGACGTTAATGTGACATCATGTATCATGTTTACATTTCCTACCTATCATTTTTTGCAACCATGGTTTCTGTACTCTTTCTGACAGCAATCTACTTCTTTCATGCAGAGGAGGAAGGACAAGGGATGCTATCCAAAGAAGATGTAAATATGCCTCAGAAACAAGAGAGGGAAGTTGTTCAAAAACCTGTGAAACCAGTCCACCAAGGACGAAGACTTGTCTTGCTCCTTTCTTATGTTCGGGGAACAAGTTCCCTGCTTGAGGAGATGCTCAATCGCAGCCCAGGAATCTATTATGTACATGAGCCTCTGGTGAAGTTAGACTATGAAGTCTACAGTGGGGTAATGCCCTTGCAACGAGGGAAGCTACCCCAGGCCATGGAACTGTTGGGAGACTTGTATCAATGCAATGCCTCAAGACAAGCTGCCATCATCTCAGATGAGAATCTCTGGATAGCCCATACCTTCAGGCAGTTCTATGTTGAACACTGTGAGGGACAGGGTACATCCTCAGTGAACTGTCTTGACCGCTTCTGCCGTGATAATGGGGCGATGCCCATGGCTGTGAAGACAATAAGACTCCTCCTGGCAGATCTATCTCGGTTCCTGTGGACTGTGGGTCTTGATAAGGTCCAGGTGATACTGGTGCTCAGGGATCCCAGAGCATTACTCTGGAACCGGAAGAAAAATGATGAAGGTCCACCTCTCTTTTCACCTGATCGATACTTCACCCATGGCAGGGATCTCTGCAGTCGAATCCTAAATGTTAGCCTTTCCTTTTACCTTCCCCGTGTTTACTATCATTGTACATGAAAGTGAGCTTGAAAACTGTGCCGTTACATTAGTGTCTCCTGAATCAGAATTTTGTTGGAATTATCTCTCATCTGGCCTATCCAACTCCCCACTGATATTCATACCATCTACCCAATCATTGCTCAAATATAATGATGTGTAACTGACATTAAGATGAAAAAGTCATTGAAGTTCATTTTATAAACTTTCAGTTTTTCATTCATATATCCTTTCATTGAGAAAATAAAATTTGAAGAAAATTGCATTTTCACACTATTCATTGCTCATTTGTACAATCCACATGGAAAATATCCTTCATGAGGAATATATGCCTTTAATAGCTTTGAAAGTAGTTCTAGGTTATGAGAATGCCATGAATTCATCGGTTTCTTTATTATTTTGTCTAAATTGTTTCTATCAGGACATCCAAGTGGCAAAAGAAATAGAAGGGCGACATGCAGGTTTTCATATGGTGATTCAGCATGAGGATCTGGTTCAAGACCCTCAAGCCACAGCCAAGACTTTGGCTCAATTCCTCCATCTTCCCCAGCTGGAAGACATTGATCACATTCTTGGGTTTCAGGAATTACTGCAATCTGCACGTACAGATATCACAACTTGGCAGGCAAAATTGAAAAAGGAAGAAGTGGACAAGATTGACCTTGGATGCCAATATCTTTATCAGCTTGGTTTCTACCACCATGCCCCTCCAAACTGATCCATCACATTGTCTAATTCAGGCAACCCTTTCATTGTTTGATCACATCAACATCATGTTTTTCCCTTGAGTGAATAAATAGAATTAATCAAATATATTTGTTTTGATTTAAAGTGGATGAGCACAATTTTTTGTTGCTGAGAAAGTGATTTTGTTTGATTGAAAATTGTGTTTGTTTTTGACTGTTAGTTTGACATGGCCACTTGTCTGTAGGAGTGTTGGGAGGACTTTGACTTTAGATTCAATTTACTTGATCTGCTGGATCCATAGCTCCCTACTCTGGTGTAGTGATTTCTTTCATACCATATTATATTACTACATTTCGTGTAATCATTTTAGGCCTATAATGCATTTAATTTAAATTTAGTGAGTTTAAATTATGATCTGTTAACTTCATTATGTTGAATAGGGCCTCAATTGGCAAATGTGTCCATTAATATTTATATGTTAGTTTTTATTTGTTTGTTGATTGCTTAGTCATTCAGATATAGGTACATGTTGCTAGCCTGGTCCTAAAGAGGAGGATGTCACGAAAGAAAGGGCTGAGCCTGGAAGAGAAGCGAGAACGGATGGTTACCCTACTCCAGGAGAAGCAAGACTTCTTCCAGTTGAAGGTCTGTTTTCTCCTTCCTTCTTATGCATTAGTTGGAAGGATTTGAGAACCTGCAGAGAGTAACATGCTACTTCTCAAATTGCATCATTTTGCAGGAATTGGAGAAGCTAGCGCCAAAGGAGAAAGGGATTATTGCACAGTCAGTGAAGGATGTCATCCAGTCTCTTGTTGATGATGGTCTTGTTGAATCAGACAAAATTGGCACTTCTGTGTACTTTTGGTCCTTCCCAACGTATGGAGTGCCTCCCTTTCCTCTTTCTATTTTTGTACTGGCAGTATGTTATTTTCTGATGTCCTATATTCCATCTATTGGGCATATTGTCAGCATGTTTAATGACTTATGTAGCATACTTATGTAGTACCAGCATACTTGACATTTGCTATGCTTTTGTGAGGTTACAGTTGCTTTTTGGTACTTTTTTCTTACAACATGGAGTGTTGATGTTGGAAAGATATGACATTGCAGGAAAGCAGCCAATACGAAGAAGCGGAAGCTGGAAGATGTGACCAACAGTCTGGCAGATATCCAACAGAAGAGACAGAAACTCAAGGATGTGCTTGATCAGGCCAAGGTCTCCATTTCTATTCTTTTCCTTTCAGTATAATGAGGTGTTCAATTTAACAGAAATGTTACGTTTTTGTTGCTTATTTTTTTGTATGCATCCAGTGGCCTGAAAAACACCATCAGTGTTAAAGCAAATTCACAGTGCACATGTTACCTCCACCAGGGATGGGAGTTACAGCTGCACAAAATTAAGCAAATGTATTGTTGTGATCTTGAAGATCCACCCATAGATCTGCAACTTGTCCAAAAGTCATATCATCACAGTGAAATCTAAAGCCAGTAAGATGCTATTTCTGTGTTAAAATTGTTTAATTGGCCTCAGGGTGTTATCCAAACATATCACATAGCTTTTGGGCCAAAATTCAATTTTTTGAACTTTCATTTCATTGGTATGTGTTGTAGGACTTCAACTGCCTGTTCTTGTTTTGGCAGACATCTAAGTTTGCTCTCCACTTCGCAATATCAGATCTAACCACCTGAATTTGTGCTGAAGTGACACCACTTTTCTCAACAGGCATGAATGGGAGGGAAATAACCTGTAATTTAGTATTGAGTAATGGTTCAATACCTAAAACCTAGAGGAAGCTCAAAATGGGTTTGATGAAACATTTTTATTGATTTGAACATCCCTGTGCAACTTCCACTTCTGTTGAGAAAAGAAATATGGGAGTTGATGAAGTCTTTTCACTGTCTTTAAGGCCAAACGCCATTCTGGAGTCTGTCTTCCAAGTCTTCCTGCAATTTTTGTATTGGAAATTTCTCTATTTTGCTGGTTTTGCCAGGAAAATGGGCTAGTCATTCCTTTTTGATGGAATTTTATGCTGAATTTGATTTTGTTTCATCTCATTATGAGAAATCAATCTCAAGCACTCCCTTCTTTGATTTGTGGCTCTGTTTACATGCTAAGTTTATGGTTTTCTCTTTTTAACATGTGATCTCTGACTCAAGCAAATGAAAAGTGACGATCCTGCTTGGTGGGTGGGGTACCCTGTGGGTGGGGTACCCTATGGATTTGGAAACAAAGGTACACAAGTTGGTGGGATGGGTAGTGTTCTGTCTGAAACTCATAAATCTGCAGTCCTCTTGGTTCAATGCCATCTACCTCCCAACCAGTGACATCACCAAGTGGAGATGGTTTTAGTGAAAGGTCACTGGTCAAATCCCATCCTTTCTCTAATAATGATTTGTCAGATCATATACATTCACTATAATTTATTGGTCTGGATGAAAACAATACCGCCAACTTTCCAAAAAGAGGTTGCTGCTACTGCTGCCACATCACTCCTACTTCTATAGTTCATCATAAGACCAATGACCACTGCAAAAGTTTTTGATGAGAAATAAATGAAATCTCCTCTCCAAAGTGGCCATATCTCCACAACCACTTTTCAAACAATTATGAATTGAGTGTTGTTGGAATCAGCACTAGAAGATGCACACAATGGCATATGTTTCAAGTTCACTGTTTTGTTTCTGGATTTGGTCAGGGGGAGCTGATCTAGCTGGCAACCTTGGATTGAGAGAGATATTAGGCCTCAAAGTAGCCCTTGCTTCATATTGATGGGTAATAATTTGCATAAGGTTGAGGCATTGAGCATATATAGATTATACAGACCAACCACCTGGAATCCCAGTTTTGTGGCAGTTGAAGGACTTGCCCTGCTCATAAATTCTTATTTCCTCTTGTGTTGGATTGATATTTTTACTTTTTTTTTATGCATTACTTTCACTACATTAAGGTAAAAAGAAAGTATTTATCAGAGTTTCTCTATATCAACATAGTTTTTCTGCTGGTGCCTCCCCCCATCCCTATCTACTGTACAATTTTCCACTTTGTAATATATATTTCATAAACAGAGAGGCTCCTACCAGAGTCTCTCACATATTGTCATATTCATGAAAGGTAGTGGAACATTAGTCTCACTCAGTTTTATATATATATATATTTCTTTTTTTTGTTTTAATTGAAAGATGGGTATTTTTATGCAAGTTATGATTACTGATCTCTTAGATTAATCTGTAAATTCATTTAATAATTTGTTGAGCCTGACTAATCCTTACTCATTGACTTCTGCCTTGAACATGATTCTGCTACTCACTAGTGCACAAAAAATGAGCATTTATGGCCTCCTGGGATGTGGTAATACTTTTGGTCTATTTGCTTTTCAGAGAGAGAGGAAGGAGGTAGAGGAAGATGGAGAGAGGGAGAGGGTGCTGAAGGAGCTTGAAGTAGCAAAGGCAGAGAAGGAGGAACTGGAGAAGAGGATCCAGGTCACACGGGACTCAGATCCTGTCCTCCTCCAGTCCCTCCACAGCGACGTCAAGGTCTCTGCCTTCTCCATTTCCTCCTTTTGTTGTCTTCTTGCATTCCTTTCTTGCAAAATTGAGTCCAGAGAGAGTACTCTTGCACCATCTCCCTAAAAATGTACAGGGTCTTGCATAACCTTTTGCTAGGGGGGTACAGCAATTATGGAGTACCCAAAGTATGTGTATTATACATATCTTAAAAGTTAATTTTCTTCTGATTTCAGATTAGTTATTGAAAAATATAATGCCTGGGGTCGTTGGATATGACGAGAGGCAAAGTGTGATTGACCCCATTCGAGCTTACACCTATCAAGAAGCAAGGGAAGCAGGTGCAACGTTTATCAATTGAGAGTGAATTGCTCACCACTGCATTGCAAGGAGAGTTTGAGTTACTGACAACTGGACCAAAAAGGATACGAATCTTGTTTTACGAAATTTGGTGACAGCAGTTGGAAAAGTTGTCTGAAGAGAGCAAAAACATTGTGATGGAGAACAGTGGAAAAAGATAAAGAGAAAAAGCTGCAGTCAGGTTGCAAAAGACATCTCAAAGGGGTTTGGAAAGATTGTTAATCCGTCAATGATACAATGATACCATATCAAAAAAGAGATAAAAGGTATAGGGACAAAATAGAAAGTATGATGATTGGTGAACTTGGCTTTGGCTGAAATTCTGAACCTTCAAAACTTCCAAAATGTTATTCATAAACTGGAAAATAGAGCATACCTTTTTTATAATTTGCGGAAATTATACCCTAAACGTTTAAGGGCTGTACACAAAACAAATGATGGTCACACAAAATACTGCTACATTACTGTATTCAGGTTGAATATGGGTTTAAATTGAGATATTACTTACAATTGTTCTATTTGTACTTAAAGTTGTACCCCCCTAGCAAAAGGTTATGCAAGACCCTCTATGTGTAATTGTAAATGTAATATGTAATATTTTTGCATTACCTGCAAGTTCTGCTGTTTCAACCAAACAATTCAGACTAATTCATCTCAAGTCTTGTTTGACATCAATCCATTTATGCTTCATGCTTTTGTAAAGTCTCCATAGTGAACCATGTGTTATTCCAATGTGTGCAGTTGAACAGCCAAGGGAGTGGTTAATCAAGAGTAAAGAAGTACAATGAATAAGGATTAGTCAGGCTCAACAAATTATTAAATGAATTTACAGATTAATCTAAGAGATCAGTAATCATAACTTGCATAAAAATACCCATCTTTCAATTAAAACAAAAAAANTATTACTACATTTCGTGTAATCATTTTAGGCCTATAATGCATTTAATTTAAATTTAGTGAGTTTAAATTATGATCTGTTAACTTCATTATGTTGAATAGGGCCTCAATTGGCAAATGTGTCCATTAATATTTATATGTTAGTTTTTATTTGTTTGTTGATTGCTTAGTCATTCAGATATAGGTACATGTTGCTAGCCTGGTCCTAAAGAGGAGGATGTCACGAAAGAAAGGGCTGAGCCTGGAAGAGAAGCGAGAACGGATGGTTACCCTACTCCAGGAGAAGCAAGACTTCTTCCAGTTGAAGGTCTGTTTTCTCCTTCCTTCTTATGCATTAGTTGGAAGGATTTGAGAACCTGCAGAGAGTAACATGCTACTTCTCAAATTGCATCATTTTGCAGGAATTGGAGAAGCTAGCGCCAAAGGAGAAAGGGATTATTGCACAGTCAGTGAAGGATGTCATCCAGTCTCTTGTTGATGATGGTCTTGTTGAATCAGACAAAATTGGCACTTCTGTGTACTTTTGGTCCTTCCCAACGTATGGAGTGCCTCCCTTTCCTCTTTCTATTTTTGTACTGGCAGTATGTTATTTTCTGATGTCCTATATTCCATCTATTGGGCATATTGTCAGCATGTTTAATGACTTATGTAGCATACTTATGTAGTACCAGCATACTTGACATTTGCTATGCTTTTGTGAGGTTACAGTTGTGATTTTTGGTCCTACATCTGGCATGGGGCCAACTGTTAGCTAGTTTCTCTAGGCATTGAGTTATTCATTGCATAAATCTATTATGAATCAGGATGTTTGAGACAATTTTGTTTGAAGACTGAAGACACCTGCATTTGTATCAGAGTTTCTATCTATTCCATCAGTCAATGAGATTTTGTTACTCTCCTCCACCCACAAAGCCACAATGCCTTGCAAAGTCACCCAAACCTGTGAATTAGTCTATGACTATCAGTTGACTAGCAATTAAGAGTGCATATGTCGTAAACTAAATTTCTCATCTGGAAAGGGAAAGTCATGGAATGCCACAATATGAAAAGCAGGAAAAGTGACCCTAGCAATTACTTTTCTATTTCAGTATTTTGTATAACTATACCTCTTAATGTCATTTTATTATTCCTTCTGCCGAATTATTTTATAGATGTCCCCTTAGTTTTTCTTTCACCTTTACCACTCTTTGTATGAAAGGTATAAGTGGTTTAAGTACTTTTACTTTTCAAAGGATGATGTGATCATCTTCTATTCCTGGGAAGTACAGGTGGCAAGAGAGGCAGCAAACCGTTGGCTGGACAACATCCTCTCGGTGAAGTCCTGGTGCAGGAATCGCTTCAACATCGATGAAGCCGTCCTCAACAAGCAGTTTGGTATCCCTGAAGACATGGACTACCTTGACACTTGAAGACACCATATCTTTCTCTGTCTTCCCATTTCTCTCAAATGCATATCCTCAAATATATTAAATCATTTCCTCTAACTTGATGCTATTATTTTGTTGCATAATAATATTGATGACCAAAATTAACAAAGGGAAACTACAGCTACTTAGAAACTTCCTCCTTGAGCCTTGAACATACAGCACATACAGTAGTACAGAGGTAATGATTTGAAAGGGCCAGTGAACATTTTTCATGTGTATTTGTTGCTAAGTCTGGTTTGAAGAATTACAGTATTATTGTTTGAGAGGTTTGTCATTCACCATCTCATGGCATTTCTCTTGAGTGTTGCATTGCCAATATTTGACTGGTTTTTCTAAGGTCAAGGTGTTTCTCTAGCAGTCCATGGCGCTTTTACCATGGATTCATTTTTGCAATGGCTTGGCACTGGAAAAATGCCAAGCCATTGCAAAAAGCATGCTTGGCAGCAATCTCCCGTGCACACGTGGATCGATCATTAACGATGGGATGAACATGCAAAAAATGTGAATGTACTGACTGAGTGCTCAGTAATGAGAAGTACTCTCAGAAAATCGAAAAACGATTTTTCGGCGATTTCTCTCGAGACTGGTGAAACCTGACTGCATGGAAGAGGAAGCAATCTAGTGTCAGTATTCTGCCCGTCCAGGTCTCAAAAATCTAGGACAATGCAGGCGGGAACCATTTTCCTCTCATATTCGCCGACGTCGCCTGTTAGTCATCTCGTCAGCCCTTCTGGTCGAGTGTGTCATCGTCTGACATCCCTCCAGCGGATACGGACAGGGGGGGGGGGAGACGACGAGGGTGGACAAAGTTCCATTTAAGGCGATCCCACTTGCCCTCTATGGAGGAATCGGAGATGGCACTTGCTCGCTGGTGTTTCTAGATGGTCCTAATGTGGATAAATGAACCTTTAAATTCCACGAATCATAGTGGCAAGTTCGAATTCATGGCAGCAATAAAACACGAAAACGGTCAGAGTTGCGATTCCATGGCAAATGGAGACAGCGACAGCGCAAATTTCCGTTCGATTTCGTCGCGTTCTGGACTTCATCACGAAACAATCTCGTTTCCGCCTTTTCGAATGCGATATTTCCAATTTCTCCACTAGAAAGTACGAAAAATCGGGACGTCTCCAGGGAAAACAGCCTGTTGTCGGATGCTGGGACGCGTGGGGCAATGAGAAGATCGAATCGCGTCGACGTAACTTGGCCATCGTCCACTTTGCAATCCGAACTGCCCAGTACTCTTCAGAATTTGAATCGGCTGGAAATGGCTCTTATCCACGGTAGCCTAACCCCGATGCCTTACTTCACCATACTTAATGAGATGAGGAAAAAAAAAAAATGCAAATTAGCCCGGTGGAAGTTGATCATTTACGTGCACTGATGAAAATGACTCCGTTCTGGCTCATAGACTCGTCCTAGAGAACGAACGGCTTCAAGACGATCGCCCGTTGCAAACGTGTGCGGTGAAATACAACAGAAGGAATTCCTAAGCCTCGAAATTAATACGCCACGAAATCCTTGGTTGGCATTTAAAGAGGCAAATGCTCTCACCAGTAGGAAGAGGCGAATGAAGGCATTTCGACGGCAGCTGGCGGCAATATCCTGCCCGGATCCGGTTCCCTCCTTGTCGAAGTTCCAAGGACTCGGGTCGGGATTTGGACTTGAATGGTTTCTCGTAATGGAAGCACCGTTAATGGAAGCACCGTTGAGGGCCCGTGCCCACCGACTGGCACGTCACCAGATCCTCCGCCTCGTCACTGACAAATCAAATTAAATGCGTCCAGAAATTAAAAAAAAGGGACGAAGGTGGTGCGAAGAGGGCCTCTATGCGAGGCAAGACGACCGTGCCAAATAGCAGATTGCGAAATGGCACAGTTCAACGAAGTTTTGGCATGCCCCTCGCCCCCTTTTCCCCGTAGTTCACTCCGAATACGAATCTCGACCGAATTGCGATGCGGTCGAACTGTTGGATCCGAGGTACAAGTCCACCTAGCAATGCGATCTGACTCGAACTATGAGGAACTCATAAAATATAGAATAAACTTTAAAAAATGTGAGATGCGAAAGCGTAAATGACAGGCGCGAGAGCGACTGGGTCATTCGCATCCGTTCCTTCGCCAGAGAAGACAAGGTTACACATCGATGTGGAAACAGCATTGAAATTGATTCAATGTGAACCCGGCAAACATGGCGGCGTTGTGGGGACATTCTCCTGGAGTGAAAAACCATGTCGTCGACGTTGAAGGTCAAAGTCCAACGTTGAGAGAATATCATAGCAGCGTTATGGCGCTATTATACCTTTTCAAATCGCATTTTTTAATATTTATGGTAGTATTATGGAGCATGCATCGTCAAATAGGGAATAAAAAATTTTTTAAAGAAACGACCAAGAACCTATCCACTGTTATCACCCCAGTAACTCCAGATATTGGCTCAATTGGCTCCAGATATTGGCTCAATTGGCTGGACCAACATTGGGCACGATGTCTACACGTCTAGCCATTATTGCCAATACCGGCTAAATATTGGCTTCCCGATATTGCCATTCCATCATCGATCCAATATCAGACCGACGCGATGATCCAATGTGCCCAAGTCGCAGGGAGAAGCTTTTTTTTTTCGTGGAAAATTTGAAGTTCTCCTCTTGCCCACTAGATGGAGGCACGGGTCTCGCTTTTCGCACAGGGCATGAAAGTGCATTCCCTCTTTCCATGGAATCATCCCTCACAGGAGGGTTTAGCATCTCGCCATTTGTTCTTCCTAGTCTCATTGTAGCAATCGATAAAATCGGACACTTGATCATTTCTTATTCCCATATTCGAGACAACCAGGCGACAAACAAGCTCATCCTCCGAATGAAAACCCCTCGGGTGCCAGATCGAGCCCTCTCTTACCGAACGACAGCCAATTTCATTTTTTTAAACGGCGAAATGGAGCATCGCAAACAGCAAAAAAAAGCCACTTCTCGTCATCTACCTTTCTAATAGTTGGCATCTTTCCTCCGAAAACTCCCCAGGAGCGGAGAAGAGAGAATGGAGCAAAAAAAACGAAATGAAATTCACAAGAAATGATCAAGTGTCCGATTTTATCGATTGCTACAATGAGACTAGGAAGAACAAATGGCGAGATGCTAAACCCTCCTGTGAGGGATGATTCCATGGAAAGAGGGAATGCACTTTCATTGCCAACTATTAGAAAGGTAGATGACGAGAAGTGGCTTTTTTTTGCTGTTTGCGATGCTCCATTTCGCCGTTTAAAAAAATGAAATTGGCTGTCGTTCGGTAAGAGAGGGCTCGATCTGGCACCCGAGTCTGCGAAAAACAACCAGCGATCGACCCTAAAACCAACCAGTCACCCGGTTTTATGCCATTTCTTAACTTGCCGAAAAGAATTTCGTACTTCCGTCAGCGCGCGAAATTCGCAGATTACCCAAGACCATCTCCACGTGTGAGCTGCTTCTCCAAATCATGCACGAAGACGATTTTAATTTGTAGCGAAAGTAGGAAATCCATCGAACGACTCAAGACAGAAACTGGTATTCGCGAATCTTTTTCGCCATTTCAGCGTTTTTGCATCGAATTTTGCCCAAGGAGCTACCAATGCCTGGAACCATCGTCATCGAGGTCCGACTGGGCCTCTGGGAACCCGGCGAAGGATCGTCCATCCCGTCCTTGCCCTTGCCCCTGATCTTGACCTTGACCTTCACCCCCCTCTCGCCGCTTTTCCCGGGATCGGTGATGGAACTCGAAATCGATGCACTCATCCTGCTTCTCCTCCTGCAACGCACGAGAAGCATCACCACGATTATCATCATCATTCATCAAAATAAAACATCGGCCCTTCTATTCTGTCGACAAATTTTTGCCGCGATATTCAGTTCTGAACGCCATGGTCTCTGCAAAAAAATCAATAATGAGCGAAGGACTCTCTTCCTGTAACGCCGACCCTCCTGTGGTGAACAGGAACGAAATTGGGCATGTTTCATCCTCTCTCAAAACAGAATAGCTCCAGCAAATTTGAAACTCCATCTCCCGGGGGAGATGTGGAGAGTACTGAATCTTGTTTTTGGAAAATGTGAGCTACTGTATATTCCTTTTTTTTCTCTCCCCCCCTGGGTAGCTACTCCAGGGGGGTTTGAGGAGGAAAGAGACCAACCATAAGAAAGATTCTGACTCATAGATGAGGAAAATTGGCCTTTTTGTTGTTCGCGATGCACCGTTTCACCGTAAAAAAAAAAATGAAATTAGCTGTCGTTCAATTAGGCTTAGAGTGCGTGCTCAGGTACCGTACCCAGTGTTGCCGGACACCGTGCCGAAATGATGCCAGATTCAAGACTACTTCAGCCTTCGTATCGGCATCTGGATCTTCTACTTTTTAATGTAAGATACATTTTTGTGCCGAGTTCATGAGTTGAGCCGAGAATGAAGCGGTATTTAGCAGTGATTGATCGACGTAGTGCGATTGGGGATACTTCATCCGGACATCCCTGAATTAACAGGATGGCGCGCACCGCGGTTACTTCCTGAAGGCATTCCGCCCTCAGACCTGTTCGAGGAACTCCAGATAGGCCTAACGTTCTACGTCCGCACTGAGATGGTTCGTGAAAGTATGAATAGGCCTGCGATTGGCCTGACGTTACATGTCTTCAACGAGATGTCTCGAAGACCACGAATCACCCGTGTAAGCCTAATTGGTCCCGTAGATCGAGAATTTAGTTTCTTTTGAAAGAAAAAAAGGCAGGTCTTGGCTTGACCTGAAGGCAGCTTGATGGTTAGGTCTGGGCCTGACGTTAGTGAGTTTCCCGTAGAGAAGGGCGGGGGTTTGAAAAAAGGGTAAGCCATTAAAAATTGGTTTCCGCATTACTACATAGGGTATATCATCATGGCTTCCTTACCTGATCCCTGATGGTCGTGGTACTCCTATCATAACATTCTAGAGGCCAGGTAGATCACGGAAGTTATAAGGGCTTCCGTGGTTTCAACGGAGAGTTGTGGCGTCACGTCACACAAAATTATGCCTAAGTCATAATCTGTGGGTATACAGAGACTAGACCTAGGTCAAGGTCTATAGGAATACGAAGACGATGACCCGCGAAAGATCTCTCTGACATCTATTGCAGGTGAGAGTTTTCGCTCTTTTCGACTTCGTTTCACAGATGCTCAACAACTTTCGAGCAAGTGGAGGCAAGTCCTTGCTAGAGTCGACTAGCTTCGTGTCCACCCTCGCTCGCTCCTTGTAAGCAAGGACCTGCTAGCAAGAACTTGCCTCGTGTATTAGGACCTTTCGAATGGACTCGGCGAAGGAGACCTGATGGGGGCGGGGCCTCGCGGTGCAGACCGGGTCGAGACCGTCGAAGGGGGGAGGCTCCCTGGGGACGAGGACCTTCGACGACCCAGTGCAAGTCGGGAGGATCCGGAAGTCCTTGATCGGGTTGGCTCGAAGCTCCTCTGCCAGCGGCGGCACGTAGCGGTCTGCGTTTGGATCCATCGTCGAAAACATCCGGTTATTTGTCGGCTCGGATCCTGCTGGGATCCGGAGACTCACCGTTGATGAGGGTGTCGGTCTCGTCGAGGAGGGATTCGGCAGAGGACCGGACTGTGCTGCTTCCTGTCAATCGCAGGAACTGGCAGAAGAGGAAAAATTTTCCCGCGATTGAATCAGAACGCCTCGAGAACTCGCTCGACGGATTCACTCGTTGAATTTGGGATGAAAATAAATATACAGTATGTAAGGTATGAATCGACGACTGGACTGTTAGAAACTTATTTAGTGCAAATGAAAATACAGGAAAAACGCACTTAAGCCCGGGTAGCCGATTATAGTCATAGCAGTCGACAAAGTAGTCGACAAAAAAAAGTCGACAGCCAACAATCCCCACCTGTCTCAGAAAATGCCGGAAACCTTGCAGATACTCCACCTGCGCCGTCCTCCTCTCCCCCTCGTCGTAGACGAATCGGATCTTCGCCTGGCTGCAGAGCAGATGGAGGCGGAGGAGCGGGGGGGTCCCGGGCGAGTCGAACGAGAGGTACGTGGGGCTGCCCGCCACCGCCACGCCGTAGGAGTACCAGCGGGGCGGGGCGAGGGAGAGGCAGAGAGGGTGCATGGGGGCTGAGACGAGGGGAACGATTTTAAGTACGGGTATAAAATCTCCAAAAATGTACTTTCGAAGTACCGAAACGAACTGAAAAAAATTAGGAGCGTGTGGATTTTTGCACTTCCATGTTTATGCAGTGGATCTAACTTCCTTTCCTGAGGTCCCACGGGCTTCTTACTCTACTGCATTGGTGTCCAATAGGACCTCGATGCTCGCCAAACTTGAGGCGATCGAGTCACCATATTCGCCACATGATACAAAATACATGCAATATTAATATAAAAAAGTATGCGCAATCTTTCGAAACATAAAAAATATAACTGATTCGCCACATGTCTGTGACCGATTCGCCACATGTGGCGAGTGGCGAACGTATTGGACACCATGACTCTACAGGGTGAATTTCAAGTCTGAAAACAGGTTTTCCTGCTCGTGCCCCATGTGTTCCTCCTTTTTGTTCATGCTTCACTGCAGTGTTTGCCGTCGAAGCACTCGCGTGTCGTCTATCTGCACTGTCGGCAAAAATGGTTAAGCTTTTTTGCCCTAAAGGGTGTTTCGACTGCAACTCATATTTATCCTTTGCGGGTGCCTTATTTAGCTTTTCCAATGGGTTAATTTTAAAATCCCCATTGTAAAGGTTAAGTTATAAAGCATGTCAGACGCCGATTTAACCATCTTCGGGATAATAAAAAAATAATTTCAAGGTCATTCGTCTTTTTAAGTTTCAAATGTTCCATGTGAACGATGAATATTCGTTTCTTTCAGGGCTCCTATTTGGGAAGACAAGCTTCTGTTTGTCTCAAAAAAAAAATGTTTGACGTGAAGTTTTCCTTTCGACCATTAGATGGATTTATGGAGCTACCGTTTCCCTCTTTCCGTGGACCTTGCCTCATTATGGGTAGTAATTAATAATAGGAATAATGATAATTGATAATCGGACACTTCCGCATTCGAAAACCTTATTCGCACGTAAAATCTGAATCTAATAAAGAAAATTATGTGTTCCTGAAATCATTCCCTAACTTGTTCACCCCGAAGACTTGTGATAAAATTTGGGTCTGACCTTTAGGACACTCAATGGGGTTAGAGGAAAACCTTCCTGATTATATGTATGCCAGGAAGGTTACATATTAATCCACGTCTGCTTATTATTTAACCTTTTTAAAACGAGTTTTTATTTAACCTATCAAAAAGGCTAAATATGCAACCCGCAAAGGATAAATGCGAGTTGCAGTTGAAACACCCTATAGATGATTAAAGCTGAACCATTTTTGCCAGCAGTGGTTGATTGTTGCAACAACCGCAAGAACTTCTACAGCAACTTGGAGAATCTTCATCGTCTGGGGAAATGTTCCAACTCGCTTCTTACTGTGTTTGCGTCGTAGGCTTGCCATTTTATTTATCTGGGCAGGTGTTCATGATGATAAGATTGCGAAATTGAAAACTTCAGGCATTTTGCATGACGTTTTTGCTGGAAGGATATTAGCACAGGCCGAATTTCGGTGTCGAGGCCGCAACGAATTAAAAATTTTCTGAATAATTTCAGCCCTTTGCAATCGTTGAACAGAATTAGAATTACATGAGACTCTTCGAAGTACGAGTGGAATTTAGGAATCCAATTTGGCAACACGGCAACGCAAATTTAATATTTAAAATTTCAGCAAAAAGTTTTTTTTTTCTCCTAATTATTGCAACTCCTGCTGAATCGGCGGCTTTGCCGTAAAGTTCTTCCTCTCTCAGTGAACCGATTTTTTTTTAAATACACGATTGCATTTTGCGGGAATAACACGGGTTTAAAAAGGTTGGGATGCACTGACCGTGAGGTGTCAACTCGTCGAGGATGGGCTCGCAGAACCGCCAGATGTCGTCGATCCGGTGCTCCCAGAAGCGGCGACCCGCATCGGAGCGACGACATTCCTGGGAGCGAGAACATTCCTGAGGTCGACGACATTCTTCGAAGGTCCTCTTGCTCGCCTCGACCACCTCGGCGAACTCGAGCAGGGTGTCCAAGGACGCGGGGTTCCGGAGTCGGTGCGTCGATTCCGTCAGGGCGCGACTGTAGACGCGGATGGTGTCGCCGATGAGGGAGTCGCGGCGCTCCAGGAAGTGCGGGTCGCGGATGTTCCGGATGTCCACTGAGTCTAGGAAGCGGTTCCAGCCGAGTCTCAGCGCGTCTGCGTCCTCATGGTCCTCGAGGTCATCGGTTCGAGGACTGCCGAGGTCCTCGAGGAGCCCGGATTCCGGGTGGTCGCGGGTGGTTCCTCGCCTTCGCGGGTGTTCCCGATTCTCGCCGTTCCCGATCGCAACGAGACTCAGCAGCAGCGCCACCATGACGGGATTCGGGCGGAAAGAATTTCGCATGCTCTCGCATTTTCATCCTTGGCTGGACGCCGCCATGCAGAAAAATCTCCAATAATAGGCTCTCCTCCTCAATTGTGAATTCCCTTGTGAAATTACGGTATTTTATTTGGTGGCTTCCCATGATTTTGGGAAGAGTCAGGGGGCGAAAATGAAGCTGCGGGGGAAAAAAAAAAGAAGAAAATAGTCCAATTTCGTGCAAATTTTGTGCTTTTTCTCTTCTTAAAATTTGATAAAAGTCTGAATTTACAGGCCTGGTAATGGTTTTTCATCGACAATTTCGTCGATGAAAAACCATTACCAGGCCTGTCACCGAACGTCTATCGAACGTCTATGGTTGTAGACTTTTTAAATCCTAGTCTAACGTTAATAGGGTACAAATTATTTTCTGAATAGGGTGGGAATAGGGTGGACGTCCTTCGGCGCCATCCACTCACGCGATTCTCATTCTCCAGAAGCTTCAGAGGAGTTTGCAGTACGAGCTCTTCTGCACGGGCTTACGGAACATGGGGATATTGTGGTAGGTGTGCCACTTTCGTTCATTTCTTGTGCCCTCTTCTGCTCGAAGTTGCCATAGCAACCAGACAACTCGAATCAATGCGCATGCGCAGCCTTCGGCATGGGTCGGGGCGCCAGTCATCTGCGAAGCGTTGCAGTTCCCTTCCAGCCGTCGCAGCTGACGGATCCATAGTTGAGTGAGGGAGGGAGCGGCTGCTCGAATCAACGTAGACAGGGTTGCCGGGGGCCTTCCTGAAACGTCGCATCTGGCATCCTACACTCTATACCCTCCTCCCATCTCCACGCGACGCGGACGCGCAAACCATTGGCATCGTCGAGTTGTCCGAGAACGTTTCCGAAGGCCTACCACGTACGAACGACAGCTTTTATTTTCCTTTTGTTTTTGCAGTCGGATGGTGAGGATGCGGCGGAGGAAGATCGTTCCAGAGATGTAACGGCCAGTGGCATATGGTACCTGGGCTGGTACCTGGTTTTTCATTCAGTCCTTCTGTAATTATCGTCTGTTCGATATCTTTTATCGGTTAAGCCAAAATCGCCGGTAACGATGGATTTTTTTTTTTACGCTTGCCAAAAAGTCTCCGAAACTTGGACAATTGCGGCTTGGGATTATGGGAAAATATGACTTTCGTTATAAACTGTTCAACCGTGAATCAACGAGAAACGACAACGAAGAAGTGAAACGTGAAACGAGTGCTGGCCTGCCCGGCGATTGTTCTCTCCCATCTGGGAAACGAGAATGACATCCAAGGAATCAATTGGACAATTTTCCATCAAGATTTTAAGGGCTCTTCCCCCGCAAGAAAATGTGTCAACAGTCGCGCATCACCGTGAGGATTCTTTTTGTTGTTGGAATCGGACGTTTGCTGTCCCCCTCTGGACGGATTCTGTCCCGATTCATCATATCTTCAGGGAATTTCTATTGGTGGACCAAAGGATCCTCGGGTCCACCGAGGGATTCCTCACCCCCAGAAGGCGGGCAAAAATGAAAATTCCACGTGCCGTCCCCCCCCCCCCCCCCCCCCCCCCCCCC
>CAJPEV010001269.1:0-71506 GCA_905338385.1 Darwinula stevensoni | reverse complement strand
TTTCCAGGAAAGGGGTGAAACTGTGACTAGTGCTCGTTACAGTGACATGCTAGTGAACAAGTTGAAGCCCGCGATACGATCGAAACGCCGGGGACTTCTCTCAAAAGGAGTATTGTTGCTGCACGACAACGCCCGCCCCCATACGGCTGCGCATACAGTGGATACACTACGTACTCTGAAATTTGAGGTATTGAAACATCCAGCATACAGTCCGGACTTGGGCGCCATCGGACTTTCACTTCTTTGGACCTTTGAAAGAACATTTGCGGGGTCAGAAGTATGCAGATGACAACGAGGTAATGGAAGCGGTGCAAAGTTGGTTAAAGGCCACACCAAAAAGCTTTTTTCTAGAGGGCATCCGCAAGGTTGTGGACAGGTGGACCAAGTGTGTTGCGAAGCAGGGGGACTATGTCGAAAAATAAGACAAACAATTTCTGTAAGTACTCTTGAAAAAATATTAAAATTCCTGTTATTTAATGACTTTCCCTCGTACAATAGTGGTGAAAATTTACGAATTCCTTATTCAAGTTCTCAGAACAGAAACTAGCATGCAAAAAAACTCCGGAAATTTGAAGTATGCCAGGTAGGAAGTTATTTCTAAAATTGCCTAAAATCAACAGCTGTCCAAAGTGTCAGTTTTTCTGCCTTAAAAATATTACAATCCAAAAAGAAAGTGATTCGTTGCTCAATTTCAATATGGATAAATGTTCCTTACATAAAGTTCAAATAACTCGTGTTGAAATTCTTCATTTATTTAGCATGATTATTGTGGAGTTCCTTTTTAAAAGGAATTTAATATTCTCCCCAATAATCTAGTCTTGCTATCAGAAAAGGCAGAATCCAAGAAAAGAAATGCTGCAAGTCTCTTTCCTTTGTCTCCACCTACTTCTCCCAGGAATTGAGGAGATAGAAAAAAAATCCATCTCCTTTGATCTCCCCTTTTCCTGGAATCGGGCTAATTTGTTCTCTTCATGAGTTCTTTCTCTTATTCTTGGCAAATGTCTCCCTTTTCCATTAGAGTCTCAAGAAGGTTTTTACCTCCAATATGAGTACATGTTTTTGGTCTGACCAGCTTGACATGGGAGTTTTCTCCAAGATAGCTGGTTCAAAAAATGAGTGTTTCCCATTTGAATGGAAGAAAATTTGAAGATTTAAAACATTTATTTGAAGATTTGAAGATTTAGTATTGTATTTGGTGAACAGTTTCTTTATCCAGGAAAAAGGAAAATTAAGCAGTTTCTTCATCGGCAATTAAATAATCAAAAAAATAAATGAATCTGTTCAAGTTTTGTCAATCCTGGCTTCAGGTGAACATAAAGTTGACTAATTGCTTATACATAAACATAATGCCAATCTTTGGGCACGGTCATGCAGCTTATTATGTAAATTGAACCAGAAATGGTAGTGATGCATGTACAGGTAAAATATTTTGATACTTTGTATAAGTACTTCAACCTACAGGCAGTTTTCGTGTGCTCTATACATGGTAATGTAAAACTATACTAACTCTCAGATTTGCCATATATTGACTGGTGTTTGAACTTCATGAACCTACGTGTTTAGAAAATATGAAGTCGCAATTTAAATGTTCACTTGTCTCTCAGAATTGTTTAGTTTTTATTTTTATTTTTCAAGATTAAACCGATAATGTTCGCCGATGTTATTGAATGTAAACTCATCCATTTCCGCTTTTCAATTAAAATATTACTTTAATTATTAATTATCGTTGGTTCTACGTTTGGACAAAGGATTTTGGAGAAATTATATATTTTTTTCCAAATAACCCTCTAAATATTCTCTGCTTAAAACTGAACTACTGTAAAAGTAAAGCGCTATCATCGCTAATATTCAAAGATATTCTATTTTCAACAATTTCCGATCTGTTCCGTCAATGATCACATCTGTGTTTCACTGATAGTGACCGCAAGCTCCCAGCTGTCTAATCAATCTTTTGCAAAAGCATATTGATACAGGAGACGCTTCAGTTTTCAGAGGGGAACTTTTTGCACTATTTCCTTTGTCTGCAACTTTTCTTTCCTTAGCACTTCAATGAAACACAGCAGTCATTGAAATTCTCATCTAGAAACAATTTTCAGGGGCAATAATTGAGAGAACTAATACAGAACAGTAAATAAGGGGGAAATTATGAAATTTTGTGACGAAACTGCTTGAGTGTGTCACTAACTATGCGCGCTTTCCTCGATTTTGACAATACGCGTTGTGCCGCAACCCGTTGTACTTTCTAAGAAGTGAAAATGCAGGATATCTTTCAGAAATTTTTCCTTAAAAATAAACAGTTTCTGTCTGCATTCTGCCAAATAGGAAGAAGATGATTCTCTTACACCCTTGGATATCGTATCATAAAAAATTTGGATTCAGATTGTAGATTAAATGGAAGGTGACATCCCTTGAATTGTGCCATTTGCTCATAAAACCTTTTCTGATAACTGCATGCGATGATGCACATGCTGCATAGCCCTTTCCCTTAACGGTTGTAGTTTCGTTGGAATTTAAAAACACTTGAATGAAGTATTCCAACCTCCTATAGAGGCATCTCAGGCTAAAATTTTAGTCACTTTCGTTCCGATTTGCTTAAAAAAAATTGGGCATGTTGACGTCGAAGATTTATGAAGACATTTCAAATTTTAGCTCTCTGGCTTTAACGGTTTTCGAGATATGCAGCCCTAAACTTAGCCTCAAGGGGAAAGGTGACATTTGGGGTAAAAACGCTATCTTTGGTCCCAATCGAGCTAGAAAAGCGAATTTGGACTCTAATTAGAGCTGAGAAAATGCAGGATCGCATTATGAAATCCATTTTCTACTACGTTAATCTCCAAGTGAGTTACACAAATTCAAAAATGGCAAATATTCCCGAATTTTGCAGGCAAATTTTGAGCACTAGGATGCATGCCAACACAACGAGCTTTTGCATCATTGTAGACTATAGCAATGCCAATTCAAGAACTAAATTTCAACTTCCTACGTTGTTTGAAACAACTTAAAATTAAGTTTGAAAAGTCCAATTTTGCCCATTTTCATCCACCCTTGTACATCCTGTTGTTTGTACACCTTGTTTCAAACGCGATACAAACTAATGTGCAATAAAAGCTCTAAGTTCTTTCCAATATTACTCATGCTGTTCAATTCAAAATTCTCGTCTGTGTAATTTTTTGAACGATTGACCTTGTCAGTTTTCCTCTTGAAATGTTTTACCCTAAGTACCAACTTTGGGAATCCTGGTGAAACAACCAGGTCTGGGTATATCTCACCAGTGACTTATAAATAGCTGTGATAATATTTTATACCTGTTCCAAGCTTTAAAAAGTAAGATTTGAAGTTTTACGGATTTGCTGCAACTGCAATTGTGCTGACCTTAACGCTTCCTTTGTACGTCAGACTAAGCTGACTTCAGAATGGAATTGTGTTCCTTTCAAGGGTCCGGTGATTGCCACAAAGTCAGTAACATATTCATTCAGAGAAAATAAACTGGAAATTTTTGGTTTGGAAAAGCCAGGAATGAATTTTAAAACCTTTGCCTTCATCATGAACAAGTTTGGTCAGTGCGATATACTTTTCTGTTGTGATCCCTTAAACAGTCACAGGAAGACGGTGAAAGGAAGTCGAGTCAACTCTAATAATGCAAAAAAAAATCATTCTCTTCGTCTGATTCCCGGATGGAAACTTGGTGCAACATGCTTCATGAATATGTCCAAGTTTGTCTCTTAGCACTCAAGCTTGTCTCTAATCGTTCAAAAAATTACACAGACGAGAATATTGAATTCGACAGCATGAGTAATACATCATTGGAAAGAACTTAGATAGATATTTTATTGCACATTAGTTTCAAGTTTGTATCGCGTTTGAAACAGTGTGTACAAACCGCCAAAGTAGGTGAAAATGGGCAAAATTGGACTTTTCAAATTTAATTTTAAGTTGATTCAAACAACGTAAGAAGTTGAAATTTAGTTCTTGAAGTGCTCGTTGTGTTGGCATGCATCCTAGTGCTCAAAATTTGCCTGCAAAATTCGGGAATATTTGCCATTTTTGAATTTGTGTAACTCACTTGGAGATGAACGTAGTAGAAAATGGATTTCATAATGCGATCCTACATTGTCTCAGCTTTAATTAGAGTCCAAATTCGCTTTTCTAGCTCGATTGGGATCAAAGATAGCGCTTTTACCCCAAATGTCATTTTTCCCCTTGGGGGCTAAGTTTAGGGCTGCATATCTCGAAAACCGTTAAAGCCAGAGAGCTAAAATTTGACATGTTTTCATAAGTCTTCGATGTCAACATGCCCAAATTTTTTCAAGCAAATCGGAGTCTTCAGCGCGCGCAACCACCCCTTGACCACTTGAGCTGGAATATACTAGGTATAACGCTTTCCAGTGGAGAGGGATGGAGAACTTTTTTGCCTTTCCCCTTTTCCCAATTCCTCCTCTGCTTCTTTCTTGCCCCTTTTTTTTCCATCCCCCCAAGGAAAGGGGGTTTCCTTGAAATTGAATCTCATCATCCTGTGGACTCCTTTCATCCTTCCTTACTCTCTATATCCTCCTTATCAAAGTTCGCTTCAGACGTTGCTTGCTCTACGGTGCAAAATTGTTCATGCCTAAGGCCAGGCCCTGTTGAAGTTACATTCCTTCATTCCTTTCCTAGTTCCAGTTGTTGGTTTTTTTGTGCTCCCATGTTGAAGGAGGAAAGATTCCTACCTCGCTGTAAAGTAATGGGAAGTTTCTTGTCTAGCACCACACAATACTACCCATAGCCGAAAGTCGATCTCTTTGATAGTTAATTGGAAGTAGCATTTTTTTTTATCTAGCTCAACAATATAATTGTTTCACTAATTTGTATTTAAAGGGAGAGCAAGGAAATATAGGAAGTACATTATAACCATAAATTCTCGTTTATTGGAAATATTTAGAGATATAATAATATTGATTTTTGACCGATACGCTACTATCACTTCTATATTTATATTCAGGCATTGAACTCTCCACCACGAAGATTTACTTGGAATCAGGTCTGATAGTGAATGTATGAGATATATTTGAATGGTTACTTCAAGCACCAATGAAATCGAAAATTTTCAGTTTAATAACTGGTTTTCATATAGCCGTGGCATTTATTAATAACCCAACCGCTCTTGAAGAAATGAGTTGGTTTACATCTTACTTCCTTCCATTTATAAAAAAAAAACTATCAACTTTGGGAATATAAAAAGGATACAAGTGAAAATCTTATCACTGATGCTGGTAAGCATTGTTCCACATGCTATAAACTGTCAAAGTAATAGTTGTAATGGTTAACACTAAAGCGGAGAGAGACTCAAGTCTTCAAGAGATGAGAAGAGTATGATAATCCGAAGAGAAAAGAAAAAAAAAGGGGGAAAGGGGACAATGAAATTACATTGTCAATTTGTTTTGTTTATCGCATTTGTTAATATCCTTGGCGATCCATAATTTCTCAAAACTTCCTCACGGTTGGCTTTACATTCAGGTACCAATATCGCATTAAATGTTTATAATTTTATATGCATATCAAATATTCAGTCGTAGTACGATCGGATCGTGTAGTACAAACTGTGAAATATGATAGATATATTATGTGGGATGGAATTCTCAAGATGTTACCGTTAATGAAGTGGGAAGAAAAATTACCAACCAATGTACTTCATCATCCCATTACCATAAAATCAATTATTCAACGGTAATTTATTAGTTATTAAACTTCTGCTAAAGGAGGTTTAAACCTCTTTTATCGGTGCTAATGGAAGTTTAAAACTTCATTACGGTATAATCAGTTTTATACATTCCATCCGTGACCCTCAATATCCAAGGACGCTACGACTATGATATTTCTCTTTACTTACAGGTTCTCCGGTTAAAATTCGCAAAATTAGATGGTCAACACAAAACCCACCTGGTGCAAGGGGAGGAGGATGTGTCGTGATCTTAAGGAATAATCAGGCACAGATGGAATGTGGACACCGCCTTCGAGCCAAGAAACTGGCAGTGTTCGGGAGCGGAAAAGGTGGTTTCCTTGACGTCAACTGTTGACCACTTTGGGAAACTGCGATCTCTTCTCCTGAGCAGGAAATTTAATAAGAATAAAATCCATCCATTCTTTACGATACAATCGTGTCCAAAACTTTCGCCAGGGCCTCAAAAAAAATTGTCCCCTAAATTGTCAACTAATGTCCAGTTACACGAGCAATACTTTCGCTCCAAATTATGTACCACCGTCACCGTACCTGAGGGGGGAAAATTATTAGATTTAAAGTGGAAATTAAAAGAAAGACCATACTGGAAGATAATTTCTTCATCCGCTCCAAAAAGAGGAATTTCCGAATATGTGTGCTGGCCAATCCAACTCATCCCAATGCTCCCATCACAAAGTTCCAAGCCAATGGTCAAAATGTCACTTTTATGCATAAAAAATATGAAATAGGATGGGAACATGAATGCTGCCGGTCCTTATCCATGAAATTCTTGGACGAGGAAACGTTAACAACACATTTCGGTCGACCTCCTCACTTGGAGTTCGGCCAGGAACCAGACAAATGTCTTCCACTCAGTGAGCATGAAAGCTTCATATCAAACAAGGCAACGGTGAACGAATTTAGGGTCGATTTTTACAGGATTTATCTGCATTTAATGTCTCAATTCTACTTCTGCGCGAAGTAGAATTGAGATAGTCAATGCACATATAACATTTTGAGTTCATCTTTTTGAACAAGTCGCTAAACATTTCTAGTCTGTTTTTAACTATTTAAAAAAAAGTAAGCCGCCAAGAATCGGGTGTCCTCATTACGAAAAAGGAATGCTCCACGTTTTCCCATGCCACTCGAACGAGTCACTTCTCACCGTCTCGTTATCTATTAAGCGATCGTGTATAGGCAACAAATATTTTCCGGTGTACATACTGAATAAGGGTTGCGATAGGAATGCTATATTGCGCCAAATCGAGGACGATTTGAACTACCCAAGTGTGAGCGACAGCATATGCCGATAAACGCAACGTGGCGTGTGCTTGGTAATGTGTTTTTTTTTTTAAAGATTTTTATTGTGACTAGTTTTTGAGCTTATTAGTTGGCGATATTTTTTTTGAAGCCGTGCAAATTCAGAGCTTTTCAAGAATATACCAGTTAGTTACATTAAATGGTTAAAAGCTAGTTCGAAAGTTTACAAAATTGCTGATTTTCAAAACTTAGTGAAAAAAAGCTAGGATTGAGTGGAGCAAGTTGCAACACAACACATTTGCAGGTCCAACACAAGCAATCAATTTGTCCATCTCGTATCTAAAACTCGTGTCCCAAAATCTAGCACAGGGAAATTTTTAGACAGCAAATTCGAAAATATGCTCAAGGAGGGTACTTAATTGAGCCCTTAGCATATGTTACTGGAAAGATCTTAAATCGTTGAGTCAAAATACATATAGAACTTAAAGTCTCCTTCCATTACCGAGTTAACGCTTCGGATGATTCAAGAGAGTAATTACCATTTAACGGATGATGAAGCCAAAAGTCCTTTGATATCGCTAGAATGGTCTAGTTTATGAAATGAGATCTTGCCAAGGAGGCCTCTACGATCCGGATGGGAGGCAAAAGACAAAAAACTCGAGTTCCCTGTCGGGGTGATTCCTTCTCGTGACAATGCCAAAAAAGGAAATTCGTGAATCAAGCCGGAATTTCAGCGGCAGAGGTGGACACCCAAGTCCCTGTTGCACAAGTTAAGGCTACTGGGGATCATCCGAGATTATGCAGTGACTTAGACAGTTTAATGAAAATTTTAACCCTCCTTTCTATCTGGATATCAAAAATCCACATTGTTAGTTTTTAGTCGTTTACATTTTTTGTCTGACCCGTGCTCCCCTCTGGCTGAAAGATTTGAGACTTCTGTGCCCTCTCCGAGACACTTCAGTTCTTAACCCTCATGATTGCACACATATTGAAATGCTTGCAGTAAATATACCAAATTTCAAAGGTACATCAAACTCCATAAAATATACTTCCCCAGCTATAAAAACCTTTTGCTGAGGTTATACCAGTAGGTTTCACAGGAAGGCATATATTGTGTGCCACCCTGTAATTATAGTGTCTGAAAAGGTCAATTCCCCCCCCCCCCCCCCCCCCCCCCCCCCCCCNTAGTGTCTGAAAAGGTCAATTCCCCCCCCCCCCCCCTTCATATTCCTGGGGTGCTTTGCCCCCAGCGAGGGTCTCTCCTTTGAAGCCAGCTGGGCACCTCGGTGCCCCCGGATTCTCTATGGAGCCCCCAACCTCGCTGTCCCCCAATGAAAATGTCCTTGTCTCGCCATCATGAACAAGGCGCCCAACCTTGGGGAGGATAATTGCCCTTCCTTGATGAGACAGTTCTCTATGGGGTCTCCCTTTCGAGAGCAGGTGGCATAATAAGCCCCCTTCCCACCATTAATTTGTGCTGGTCAATTTTCTAATTTTAGCAATTACGGAGACGGGGAAAAGGTGCGAGGGGGCAGAAGACGCGAGCAGGAACTTCAACAACGACTCGATTTACTGCCAGATCGCACTACCTTGTATTTGGTGTTGCCACGTCCAAGGTAAATTCTAACTCAACAGTAAAATTCAAAGTAATTATGCAGATATATTGCCGAAGAATGAATTTTTCGCTCTTTAGAACAGTGAGTCTCAAGCGGTAGGTCGCGAGAGAATGAAATGAATTAAAAGTAAAAGATAGTGAATAAGAGAGATATTTAAAGAAGAACTACCAGACCGAAATACAGAGCAAAATTACATGAGCTTAACCTTCCTGGAAGGATCTAATGTGCAAGGTGGGCCAAAGAAAAGAAGCTATTTTTTAACTTATTTAAAGAAATGAACACTTGGTGTTCCACCAAGTGTTCATTTCTTTCAAGCTTAAAATTTTTCACAACTGGCAAAAGCAAACAAGCAGAAGAAAAACGAATGCCAAAAACAAAAGCACACAATTTCGTTTAGGTAGGTTCATTACAACTGAAAAGGTGCTCAATGTACCCTCCATTCTGTTGAACACAAGCCTCTAGTCTGGGACACCACGGATCTTCGGCTCGGTGAATAAACATTTGAGGCAGTGCTCCCCAATCTTCCATCCATGCAGGGTCATGAATTCGGGCCTCCCTTTCATCCCAGTCTCAAGTTCATATCGATATTTTCGACAGCACATTTTGTCGTTGGTAATCAGAAAATAATTACAGTTCCTATAATTTTAGAGTCAGAAGGCTGAAATTTGGTATACAAACTCCAATTGTGTCACTTTATAAGTTTCCCAATTTTAATCAGAATCGGCAGCCTACAAAGATATTGAAGACTCACCAAAAATGACAGCTTTTGTTTTTTGTTTTTTTTTGTTGATCACCCTGTACTAATCCAGATTAGAATACAGTACAAGAAAGCCTGCAAGAGCGAGAAGAAATGCCTTTTTAATCCTTCCTTTAATCCCTGCTGACAATTCCCCAGCCCCAGTCGCTCAGCAACTCGTCAGTAGTCCGGATTCTCTTCAGGTTTTTCTTTTTCTTTTTCCCCGCCTTTTTAGCTACGTGCCCCCGACGGGTCGTTCCCTCGAGACCCTCGGTACAACGACGGCCACGTTTCAACACTTTTCGCCAAGATTTGGCCCTCTCGGACGATTCCCTCTGAAAGTCCAAAAGCGACTTCGTTCGACACCCTGTATTTGAACATTTGACATTAGGAAATAAACTTCATTATTCCTAGAATTCGAATTCTTGTGTTCGTCTATCCCCTGAAATCAACATTCAGCCGGATTGTGCAGAAATTTCCCAAATCCGTAACAATATCTTCAGTGTGGTTTCGCGGTGTCAGAAGACACGAAGCCAGAATGCAAAATTTTTGTGGCCGCCAATACACAAATGAAGCCTTCAAATTTGTGGGTGGAATTAAGACCGAAATCACCCAAAAATGAAGGATAAACCGGCCGAGTTCTTGTTGAGGAATCTCAAAGTGATAAAGAAATAAAGAAGTAATGAAGGATTCACCTGTGCCCAGAGCAATATCTTGACTGCATAATTCTGTATTTAAAAAAATTTGAAATTCTGTATTTTAAAATAAATTTTTTTTTCGAGCTACACGGCTGCATTATTTCGGTGTAACCTTACTGCTCCCCACTTCAAACTAGTTAGGCGTCTGTGGTCATGCATCTCGTTTCAACGCCGAGGAATTAGAGGGAAGATGACGAAGAGCTTGCCTGGCTGTGAAGCGAGAATTCGCAACTCTTTCGAGTCAAGATCCCGAGTTTGCAGAATCCCCTCCGCCGCATCTCAGGACGACGAACGCAGTCGTCTCCCGGTCACCATCCGTGCAAACATCCATTTTCGACAAATCGACGGAATCCCGGCACAGCTCTCAGGGAAGAGTATGGAAACCTGCGAAGGAGACAAGGCAAAGACATCAACGAAATGGTAATCGGCAGAGCCGCAGAGAAAGTTGAACCGTTTCACTGAATGTCGCTCGGAGGAGTGCGGGTGCATGCGCGCTTCGCCTCGGCTTGCCCACGTGACAAGGTCGTGTCAAGGGCGCTTCCCGCTATCGCACTCGAACCGTCGAGTGGGCCGGATGAAGGTCGAAAACCGAATGTGTGACTTCACACGCCTTGAACTTCTCGCCTCCGGGCGATATGAATCTAGTGATGAACTGCGATAACGTGAAAATCTCAAACGTGACGCTAAAACTTTATAAAATGACACGACACAAGGAAATCGAAAGTAATTAAAACCAGGGCTGTCACGATAGTAGCGTTCAAAACATCGATGCATCGACCTAAACTATCGATAGCGTATCAATGCATTGGAAGGGAGGGCGCCGAAGGATTCAATCTTTTCTCGCCTCGATCGGAGCGCGGACCTTTATCTGTCTTCCATAATCTCGCGCTTGTGTGGGAGGAAAGTGTGACCTTCGCAACGAGTCATGAAACCTACCATACCTCCAAATATCGAAGATGGATGCCTCAGGACAGCCCTAATTTTTTTATTATTATTGCCGTTGAGAATCAGTTGCCAAGCCGGTTCGTGTAATTTTCTTTTCTCATTTTCTTCGTCTTACACGGTCCTCTTTTGGACATCGGCACCAGCAGATAGCTAACCTGCCGTGGGTGCCGTACCGGCGGTTGCCGAAACATATAGAGATGGGCAAGTACCACCAATGCAAGTTTTGAAATCAAGGGATAAAAGAACAGTCCACTTTCGCAGCATGCACCTGATGAGATCGAGCCGAAGGCAAACAGAATAGAAAAAATATTTTTCTTCCTCTCCTTTACTGTATTGTACCGTACTCGCCTCAATCCCATTTAAAATCATTTTCTGAGACATCGCGGATGTTCGAGAAAACTATCGATACCTCCAACCATCGATAGCGGTATCGATCTATCGTGACAGCCCTAATTAAAACCATAACGCAAGCGAGCGTTAGTGAAGACTTAATTGAAAGAAAAACACAATTTATCGAAGACGAAACTGATACATTTCCTGACCAGATCGTAACCACCAAAACGAATTCTCTATTGGCGATTTTCTTCACTCCCCTGAAGACTATCTCACGCTATCTGAACCTTACCTTGCTGCGTACCCTGTCCAAGTCGAGAGCCAAGGAGACGTTCCAGATCGGTCAACGCAGCCAGACATCCTCCCAACACTTCATCGTCATGAAGAAAACAAAACGCATCCATGATTGCCACCAAACCAGTCTGAGACACCACCGAAGGACCGCAATAGTAGAGGACTGCAAAAGCCACTCCGAATGGAGGTTTTCTTCCCGCCTCAGGCTATGACACCCCCTCTCCGCCCTAGTGAAAGTCACGATGCTTGGAGGGTTTTCGTTCAAGGGCGGACGAAACTCAGGGAAGATCCAGCCGCCCTCCCTCGGCTCCACACACTCAACTGTAAATGAAAGAAAAAGCACTACCGAGGCTTCTGGTCGGTGTATGGGGCATAGGACCCCCCCCCCCCCCCATGTGTGGGCGGGTGGATCTTCCCGAGTTTCACCTTTTTACGGTCAAAATGATTCGGAGTGATACGTTGCAGTGTGCAGTGTCATTTAAAAATGCGTGAACCCGATTCCTCGTGCAGAACGATCTGCTCCAACTTGGACCATACTTGGACCAACTTGGTCCAGCGGATCGAGATCGGGCGGAGGCATTCGGCAGTGGATACGAAACCGGTTTTGAGTCGTGCTAAATCCTGCTGAAACCACCATTCCTCGTTTCTGAACAAATCATGGGCACACACGGGGCTCAAAAATGCATGCCATATAGTTCTTTCGAATTTTGACCCCTCGATCCCCAAAATCAGGGAGGTCCTGGCCATGGCAGCCCAAACCATCACCGACACTGGATGAGACCTGTGCATCTTGTTCTCGCACTCGGGCAATTCCTTGACACGTTTTCCATAGACCCTCTTGTTTTGGGTCGGACTTAGCTTCCATATTGAAGATCTCGTCATCGGAGAACAGGACGCGATCTACTTTGTCAGGCGTGAGCCGTTGAAGCAGAACGCGACATTTTTCCTTTCTGACATGCTCGGTCTGCTGGCTGAGAATTTCACTCCTCATCTTGAAAGGCTTCAACCCAAGATCCTCTTTCGGCACTCGCCGCATGGTCGTGCGCGCGGTAGCCATCGCCAATTTTCGGCCCCGAACCGCACCTTCGCATTCTTGACCAGCTTTGGCGCGCGAACAGAACGCGGTCGGCCGGCATGCTTCCTGTCGCTGACATCTCCAGTCTCGTCGTAACGCCGGAGAGTGCAATAAACGGAATCTTGCTGGTGGCCACTGGATGCTCCCTCGGCTGGATGGAAAGATGTTCCTTGGGCTTTGCCCATTCTGGAACGGCTCCATCACAGCCGCACGCTTCAACTTCAAGGCGTCCATAACGCAAAACGTAAATCAGCAAAATATTGAAACTTTGTCCACGCATGTATACAGGTTGGATGGAACAAATGGGTCAACAAAACAACGGGAAGGCTTCCTTCAGCTCTTTTTGCCTATATTGAAATTTGTATGAAATATTTCCCTCACCGGCCCCTTTTCTTGGCTCCCACTCCCCCCATCCACCCACCTCCGCCCACCTGTCCGCCCCCGGACAGGGGGGGCGGATGGGGTGGGTGGATGGATCCACCCACCTCCGCTCATCCTCTCCTTCTCCTCCGCCTGTCGATCTGGCTCAGGCTATCCTATTATTTTAACATTTTCTATATCCTCCCTTCTTTGCGGGTCGATGATCGATTTCAACTTTGTGCTCGGTTGTCATTCAGCTTTGGTCGAATTGCAGTCTTCCATTCTCCCCTTCGCGTTGCAGCTTCAGCCGAGCTAGACGGTGACTCGACTGAGACGAGACCGGGATTTTCCCATTTCATTTTTCGCATTCTTATTCCAGTCGTGGTTCCTCAGTGGAAGAGTATGAAAAGACATTGAGCTTCTCCATTAATTCCTGCAGAATACTAGCGTCCTTCGTGCGATTTTGTGCCGAATTTTCACGGGATTAGCTGCGAGTAACAACGTTTTTCATGTTCAACTCATTCCCGAAAGCGAAATCCCTTTGGAAATTCGCATCTGGCACAGAATACACCTTAAATACGACAGCTGCGAAATAACGTCTCGGACCATCTAGAGAGGCTCGTATTCCCTCCCGAGAAAAAGCTTCATGATAAAGTCACGAGATCTCACAAATGTATCATGAGACGGTCCCTCGCGAGGCTTCAAAACGTCCACATGAGGATTGTGAGACCTCATGAGAATCTCATGAGAATCTCATGAGGTTTCATCAGCACGGAAAGACCCGTGCAATCGTGTTCCCATTTCTCCATCCTCATTTTCGGTGAGACGTAGTCCTTATTTTCGAATACGTAGCCGTATATACTGTATATTAGGATCTTCAATATTTTTCTGTATTCTAGCTTCATTGTTCTCCGACCGTTCTGAATTGGTTTTTTTGAATTTCCGCCTGTTTCTTATTCCAAACGCGGTCATCCATTAGCACTTAATTTCTTCAAAAGAACCATACACTGAGCAGAAAGGGTTCGGGGTTTATAACCTTTGGGAGGATAAATCGTAAAAAAAAAATGGTTAGATGACTGCGAATGACCGTTTAAAAACGGCTAATCGGATGTTTGGCTTAAATGCGATGAATTCTTTATATCCTTTTCGATTGAGAGGGTTAAATATTTAACTAGGAGAGTTTTATTGATCTTGTGCCTGGATAAATGAGTATCCATGAGAAGAGGTAGAAATATTTTATCAACAATATAAACCCTTCTGAGTGAATCAGGCCAAAAAGGAGAAATTCCAAGGAGACAAAAACGGAAAATTCTACAGTAAAACTTTTACGTGGAGTACGTGCAGACTGCGTTTGGCATGAACAACGGTGATATTTTGCTCAGCTATGGTGAATTTCTCGTGTCTATCCAGGTCTGAGCAAGTGCCCACACTTGCAAAGGTGGTTCCCCGAGTCTTTGAGAGTGACGGACCTGCAGAAATGAACATGTACGCTGTTTCACAAATTGGTTTGTGTTATCCTTACCGGCCTAGACCTAACTCCATGAAGAGGAAGGTAGCCCAAAACAGGTGTCCTCGTCAGAGGATTCTAGATTAAGTCGTGTCGTTAGGCCTCAGGTGAGAAGGTAAGACCTGCATTTGATGGCGTGTGATGCTCTAAACGTAAGTACGGGAGAGCGAAGTGAATACTGTAGTTTGAATTTCCTATCAAATCGTGGACAAGTTCTGTGGAGTCTCTTCCTTCATAGGCCTTCTTTTCGCAACAACCCCTTAACGCTATGACTTTCCGTTGAAAAGATACGACACGATGACATTGCACAGTCAAGGACATTGCTTTAAGAATTCCGCCATGAGCAGGCGCTATTGCGAAAAATGGAACGCATCGCATTTTAGGCTAGAACTTGGTAACAGTCACCAGACCATCACAAGGCTTCAGCCCGTAAGGATCACAGTCTTCGCACATCTCCAGATAACGGTCTTTTGCCGTGTCCGTCAGGGTCTCAAAATAGGCGGAAAAACTGGTAATCGTGGCGCAGACTTGATGAGGCTACACCACTGAGCTATGAAAAAGAACTGGAGATGGCGCACAATAGAATGGATTTGTGGCAATAGGAAGCCATCTTAGATGAGTCTGGTGGCTCTTCTCCATTCACTACAATGGGATTTTCATAATTTCCCATCCAAGTTTTCTTGCCGTCGTGATCATGATGGCAGGCAGTCATGGTACTGGAGGCCTAATAATTCTGGGGGAGTATCATAGGGCTGACAAAGTCATGTCGGAACTCTTCTTTCACGTGGGCGAGTCTCCTATTTCTCGAGTGGGCCTTCAAGTTCCAGGCCTGCCTTTGCTGAGATTGCTGGGCCTACGAAGGCGATAACGTTACGCCGCCCTTGAATCATCACAGTCGACATATTTCACAGCAAATCTAAAGCATTAAGTCAAACGAACTTCTCGAGTGAACGTTCAAAGGTAAACATAGGCTAAAGGAGACTGTGGGCGACCACGAGGTGCATGGTAGAGGTGTTGGCAGGGAATGCTTCCGTATTCAGAAGGGCTGCACCAATATTCCCGCGGTACCTGCTCCATTACTCGGCCAATGCACATGGCAGGTCCGCTTTAGCCTGTTTCCAACCGATATGGCTTCAAAATGCTCCCGTTCGCACTGTACCACTCCTATGGGCGCGCTATCTCCAGTTCTTTTTCTTAGCTCAGTGGGCTACACCTGTAACACAGGACTATCAATCGAAACCTCCGCTCCCCTGTGCTCCAGCATGGCGGATGTGCGCTCCGCCCCTCTGTTAAACGTCATCATGTGACGTCAGTGGAAAAGCCCTATTATGTAGGAAAGGCCCTTTTGATATTTAGGATAGTCAAAGGAATACAGAGGAAAGCCACTATACAATGTGCATGTTTCTTCAACTCGAAACCGATGAACTGGTATGAATGCTACAGGGAACGAGAGAGTAACCTACCGCCACGAGAACTCGGAAGGTAATGACGTGACCTATGCGGGTCGTCTGGTTTTGCGAAATGGATGTTTTGGTAGCGCATGCGTATCGCATAGGTGCGCTCTGCTGCGCTGGGAATTTCGATCCCCTTATGACTCCCCTGGAATACGATTCTACCCGTGTCCCTAATATACAATTCAAGGAGACAAACTTTATTGTGAGAATAAAGGCAAGCTACAACAACACGAAACTACTCGTCATAGAGTCTAATGGCACGTCCAACTCAAAGAAGGAAAGATTCGAAAGTGATTGTTCCGTTCGAATATTAGGAACAAAGAATCAGCAACCGCTTTTCGCCCTTTCTCTTCTCGAGAGAAAACCCCGCAGAATTCTGCAGTCTAGCTATGCAGATTGATCCTTGCTCAGATTCCAGGACATCGATTGCCTCCTAAATGCAGAACATTTGTTCCACCTCGCGAGATGGCGGATCGGGTGGAACCACGAACTGTTGCCTTGAGTCGTGCTCACTCGACGATGAGACCCGCCGACGTAGAAATCGAAATGAGACGCCGGTGCCTCGGCTGCAGTGGGTGGCTATTATGGCGCTGTTGAGGAAGGGTAACGTGGATGAGTGAAGGCTTGCGTGGGTTCAGCGCCAAGTCTCACGTGATCACGAGCTTGCGAGTAGGAAATGGAAGACAAAGGCTTTCTATCTGAGCAAGGATTAATCACGTTAACAATAACGTCCTCCAAGAGGAGATCACCAGGATGTTGAAGGAATGGTTGGAGTTCTGATGCCCGGGAAGTGAGGGGAGGTTCCCGAGATGCATTGCCGAGAATTGGAGGATCGGCAGGCTTGAATGGCACTGACGAGAAGTGGAGAATTGGCAGGCAAGAATGGCACCAAGAATGCTCAGCGAATGGCCCGAATATCGGGAGACCTCCACTATTTAAGGGCAAAGCAGACTGGAGAAAGTAGTCCTCCGGGCGAAGGTGAGGGGGCTGGGTACATGCCCCATGGCGAGGTCGAAAAATGTGAAGGGAATGAAAGGGGTTATATAACAGAGAAAGAAAAGGAAATCCTTCGAGTACATGACACCTGCATACTGGATATCACTGAAATACTCGGAACACACGTCCCTGTTGTCTAGGCATTTGTCAACCAAGTCTTGTCCAGCAGCAAATAGCTACTAGGTTCTCAAAATGGCATCAGACAGAAACTTATTTAAAATTCCTTTCTTGCGAGTACTGTCGTGCATTGTGACACACATGATATGCATGACCACTGCTTCCTCCCATTCTTCCAAATCTAAGTATAATGCTATTACATCGGAAAGACCCGTGATTGATCGCTTCAAAAATTCAAAGGAATGCAGATGAAACCTTCATCCGATTCCTTCAAACCGATGAAGTGGTACGAGTGCTAAAGAGGGCCAGAGTAACCTACCACCGCGGGAGCTCGGAAGGTAAATGGCTAGGCTTGTTAAGGAACGTCAGGTATTGTGAAATGGATGTTTCGATTGCGCATGCGCATTGCAGAACTGTGCTCGGCTGCGCCGAGAATTCCAACCCCCATACGACTCTGGATTCAACAGTTTCCTACCAGTGCTCACGTGCTTGGCAGCTCTGAGAGGTCTCGGATGCCTTCGCGGCATGCGAATGTGCGTGAAGGAGCGTGGGGCTGAACACCCCTGGCCTCCCCGAATTTCAACCGCACTGGTTTTCGTCATTTCTTCACGGTAACGAACACGAGGCTCGTTCTCGGCTATGTTCCGTTCTAGAAAGTCAAATGGAAAATTGGATACGAGGCGGAGGCATGATGAGCCTCTGCGAATCAGGACCTTTTGTACAGACTCCACCCCCATTGTGCATTTCTTCGCTACGAGATAAATATAAGTTTAAAATTGATATCGGGTCCCTGAACCGCCCAATAAAAGAAACTGTATTCTGCGCGAATCATTACTCATGCAATAAAGGCGCCTAGATGCTTCCTTCTCACCATAGGAAGCCACGTAGGGAACTTCAGAGCAGCGATTTCGAGAGTTAATCGTGAGAAGTCCCCTCAGATAAGTGGTCCATTACTCGTCCTGGACATGAGTAAATGAGCCCGGAGATCTCTAAACAGGGGCTCTGATAGAACTCGATTCCGGTGCTCGTTTTCTCAGTTCTGTATGATGCTAGTGGTTTTTACTTCATTTTTTTTTGCGCTTGGATATTTTGGAACTCTACGGAATATAACGGGTGGAGCCCTATTTCTCGTATCACCTTAAGTCGGATTACATATTCGAATGATGCATGAATAGGTCTACTTTAAGCCATTATCTCCAGACGTACGATACACGATACGAGAGAAAGCGAAAAGAAACTCCTCAGCTACTCCCCTTTTACGAGGTCTGACAATAAAATAACGAGACTGACAACACTGTAATCCGTGTGGCAACCCTGGGTTACTGGCGATTGCTGTAACCTGTCTGTACATGTCTTAAGTCTCTGCAGTAACAAACTTGTCATGATACTTCTAGTGATTGCAGTGCAATACCACTTTACCTAAGGTAGTTGGTTTTTCCCGAGTTTGATTAGAAATTTCACGTTGATTCTTTGTTCATAATATTATCAGCCATTTTTTTTACGAGTGCCCCTGACACTACCTGAGGTAAAGTGGTACTGCTCTGCAATCACTAGAAGTATCACGACAAGTTTGTTACTGCAGACTTAAGACATGCACTGACAGGTTACAGCAATCGCCATCAACCCAGTGTTGCCACACGCATTACAGTGTTGTCAGTCTCATTACTTTATTGTCAGACCTCGTATGTCTCAGATACATAATAGATTTTTTATTATCGATTTTTTGCGCGTGCAAAAAGATTTTTTGGAAATATTTTTTTAAGCTTTTTTTGGACACTACTCGGTAGGTTCACAACGCATGCAGAAGTGTTATTCCAGAGTACGCTTACCATCGGAAGCTTGGGAGAATTTCATTAACTTTGATCATTTGATCACGAAAGTTTCATTTTCTCGGCAGAAAAATAAGTGCAGAGACTACATTTTAACAACTAAGTTTGGCAACCGATACGGACTGTGCTTGAAACAATTGACATTCGCACTCAAGCCTCATTCAAAAAGGTCCACGATCGACACGAAGTCCATCAAATTTGAACCTTTTGTATTGTTAAAAATCACTTGACCGCTCAAAAGGATGAAACTTTTCATCATTTGTTGAAAATGCTTCCACTCTTGCAGGGCAGCCAGCGAAGCAAGTAAACATAACTTCGGGGTCAATGCAACCAGCTAGAACATAAAACATGCTCTCAACGTTCGACCGACGTGGGACTTTCAAGGACGCCAGTTCGAAAACTTCGTTTTTTTTTCCTCCTGACTCTCAGACTGTTAGACTGTTAGTCTCGTTTTCTGCCAACTCTGACTGCAGCGTAGGCCAAAGTCTCCGCGTTGGAAGCATGTCAGACTCGACTCTATTGATGACTTGCACTGACCTGATCTGACCTGACATTGGATGGATATTGGATGAAGGCGAAAGAAGAGAAAAAACCACTTTGTATCTGTTGAAACTCACAGAAGAAACGAGAGAGGAGAGACTGACAACCGCCCGCCAATGCATCCACCGAGCCTCTGCCCGGGCGAAGCAGGTTTTCTTCTCGCCTGGGGCTGCGACCTCCCCTTTCCGCTCGAGTGGAAGCATTGCATGCGATGCGATCAGGGTGTTCGTATAAGATCCAGGGATGCCAGATAGGGAGGATCCACCCTCCCGTTCACAGAGATCGGCATGTACCACAACGGCGCTCCATGAACCTGGGTTGCCGATGGGGGACACCGATGTAGATGACTGCGGTTCCTGTTAATTCTGAAGGCGTCCGGAATGAGCATTAACAATTGCTCTTTGATAATTTGTTCGCACGCTTATCGCACATGCCCGAATGACTCATTTTACCCATTTCCAAGGGGAAATTAGGCATAATATAAGTTTACTTTTCTCAAATGGCAACATATACTTGTAAAACACGAGAGAAATCTTATTAGCCTCTGCACGTAGTTCGCCGTCAACGAGTGGTTCAGCCACGAGCTGGATTGGATTTGCAGAATATTGTGAATTTTTTCCTTCGATGAGCGATTTCGGTTAAATCTGATGAATGTGGAGTACGTTCTGCAGAATTAAGGGCTGCGTCTCAAACATCCTATTGCAAAAAGCCATGCACTATCACTGATGCAGCAGATTCTCATTGCCGCTCGCTGGCTAGGCAATGGAGGGAAGTACCACAGGCAACCAATATGCACGTCTCCGAGGCGTCAGTATGCAGATGGGCTCACGATGTTGCGAATGTAGGGATGTGAAGCCCAATTTTCAATGGCTTCGCCTTTCTTCGACCTCAACCTCAACCACCCACCACGCCGCAATCAACACGATTTTCGGCCTCCTCCTCACAAACGGCAAGCCCGACCGGAATCCCCACTCCAAATGGCACGTCACGGAATCTGAATATGGTTTAACCTTTCTTCAACCTCAACCTCACCACTCACACTCCCCCCCCCAACCTTCTCTACGGAACTCACTAACGTTGGGCCTAGGCCTAACCGACGGACTGTCTTCGGATCAGGCCTAGGCCTACCTTTTTTTCTTTCGAAAGAAACGCAATCCTCGGCCTAATCAGACCGATAAGGATTAATCCCTGGGGTCGTATTCAATATAGGTCTTATCTCAGTCTCCCATGCTTAGATTCGAGCAGGCCACTAACTTTTCGCGGCTAATCACCCTACTGGAATGGATGAGCCTATTCGATATCCTTCTTAAGCATAGCATCGAGCTAAAGTTGACTGCTCAAATCTAAGCGAGGGTCCCCCATTGCTTATATTTTGGCTGAGTGGACTGGTGAATGACATGATTAACACTTTCATTCAAGTGTCGAATATCTCCTATAGAAGGACCCTTGCTCGTGAAAGAGTTCTTCGCCATAAAATCGACCTTGATGGTTATTACGACTCCAACTTGTAGAAGCGTTACTCGATTTGACAGGGGCGGAAATTCGTTTCTTCATTGGCCTTCGAGAGGGCAATAGAAGCAGTTGCTCCCAGAAGTCACCACATATCGCATTGTTATTGTTATTCAAGTCTGTGTTGCTTTGCGGTACTTTGCTGCAGGATATTTTCAAGCCGTGCCAAGTGACCGTGGAGAAATCTCCCAAATGAAATGTGTCACTATGATCCGAAATTCCGTCCTCAAATTCAGAAATGCTCAATTTTGAAATAAATGATCAAATGCAAATACTCACACATCCATCCATCGGCTATTAGAATTTTCTTACCTTCCTTGGTAATTTTCTTACCTTCCTTACTCTCTTGAGACTGGGTCACCTGAAAAATACAGCGAGGGTGAACCGAGATCATTAGGAATGAAAAGTGAGAAAGTTGCGAATGATGTCGACCAAAAAATGAAGTTTCATGATTGCTATGATCCAAAGTGCATCGAATTCACACTAAGTTTTTTTTTCCGATGCATGAGACATTTCCTTCGGTTTCAGATTCCGTCTTGCACGGTTTCCCGTACCACAGGCTCATTTCGCCACCCTGCCCACTTCCACAGCATGCCCTTCATCGATAACACTATAAAAAGAAGAGCATCACCGAGCCTTGCGCCTATTTGCCCAGAGCTCTCGAACCTCCTTCGAAGCTCCCGGGGATCTTCACCATACGATCGTCATCCTCTCTTCATTCAGACCTTCGGCCCCGTCGGACTGTTATGTCCACACTTTCGACGCTCATTCACCGTTTCCAATATCGTTGTGGTGATGCTACGGGTTGCACTTTGGGCTTTTTTTTTCGTGCATGGAAGACTCGCTTAGATGAAGATTTTGCACGAGCGAATTTGCAATCACGACCAAACTTGGAGTTTCGCGGGAGGGGGAAATAAAAACAGCTTGGAGCTGCTCATTCCCTGACTGGTAGAAATAACTTCTAAAGCACTTATAAATTCTTGGGGCGACAGCCTAGCGAATGCGAGACCAGTTTAAATCTCGACGATTAAGAGTTGATTTGAAAATTCCCGACTGAGTGGAAGGAATGAAAGCGTCTGACTTCAATGCAAGGCACTTTCTTAGACGGAGAAAAGAAAATTGTTGCAATTACCGGTGTGATAGACGCCATGGTTCCTTCCGGTGTATGCCTCGGAACCGTCCCACGTTTTGCCCTAGACATTTTCGCGATCACGAATTTAAAGTTCGAGCCAGAAAGATCCCGGGTAGATGTCAAATTCGATCCGAGGTGGCGCATCGCGTCGACTCGGGGTATCGTGTCGTGGCATCACACGGAGACAACCGACAGAGAAAGGACTCTCCGACCTGCCAGTTCATGACGTCATCGGTCGAGCCCTTTTTCTAAGCTTGTCCAGCACTCTCACTTTACCTCAGTTTTACAGTTTCTCTGTTTTCACCTGTGTCTTACCAGCATTTTACATTTAATTTTCACCTGTAACTTACCTTTTGTTACCTACAAGGAATCTCTTACCCCAGACTTAACTCTTCTTTCAAAAATATGACGTAATTCTCACCTCATATGATGGATGAAACATGAACCCTGCGGCCATCATCAATCTTCCACAGGAGAATCACATCGTGAAACTGCCAGAAAAATGAGCTTCTAAGCGACATTACCTCACGACTCGGCGGTCTGACCACGAGTCTCAGAATCCCGAATCCATTTTTCCATCGGCCCATTCGATCAGCCAAACAGTCGAGAAAGTTCACAGACGATGAGCCTCGCCGAACGGGAAAAGCAACCAACTCGCATCCCGACCCGAAGTCACGACGGCTCCACGAGCCAAATGGGGAAACGGCGTATTTCCGACGGGACGACAAAAACGAGCGCGAAGGTGCTAGGGGGAACTTTTCACTGGATTTACCCGAATTTCGCCTTCGAGTCTTTTCTCTTCTCGAGATTCTGCTTCCTGAGGAGTCCTTCCCCTTGAGCTTCAGATAAAAATCGGGGATTCCCTCTTTTCCCCTCTCTCAACCTTTCGAGACCCCTCAGGAAAATATTAGGTGAAAAAGCGGTTAAACGAGGGGTAACGTTTCGTATGGGCGTCCCATCGGTTGAACAATGACGTCACCGATGACGTCACGGCGTTCAGCCTTCTCCCGTGCAGTTTCCTCCCGACTTCCCATTCATACTCGACCTCGTGCCGCTTCCGCCAGTTTTCAAACGTGATGTCACGAACGAAATGCTCGGGGACGAGACGAAATGAACTCTTCCGTTCGTGTCCGTCTGCATTCTTCGTCTTATCGGAAGGGATTGGAATGGTAAACGTTTCAGACGATTGAATGAAGCTATCAGAAAGTGGAAGATGCATGTACCTTCATATGTCGTTTAGCATTACAAAAATAAACAAATGTTACAGGTCAACTTTAACGTTACCCCGAGCAATCCAAACACGAAAAATTGGATTCAAAAAAAAGAATATTTCTAAAGAAATATTTAAAGTTTCATCCTATGAAAGGACGCTTTAAAAACAAGAACAGCGCGAGCGCTCGAAGAGCACACAATTTTAAAATGCAATCGGCCTCGCGAGATCCGCTGGAGGAGCAGACGGAATCCCAGACGTTGTAGAATTCTTTGAGGGGGACGCCGTGCATGCTGATGACGGACCTGGCTCGGTGGGGGGAATCGGGAACGTGGTTGAAGAACTTGGGGTCGCCGAGGCGGTTGATGTGGAGGTTTTGGGCGATGAGGCCGGTGAGGAAGACGTCCTCCAGTTTGAAGAATGGGTGAGGGAGGGCGGACTTCCAGAGGGGGTGGAGGGTGTCGGAGGTGAGGAGGTAGGCGGGGCCGGCTACGAAGCGGGGGTAGTGTGTGGCGGGGTATTCAGATTCCGAGACGTGCCATTTGGAGTGGGGATTCCGGTCGGGCTTGCCGTTTGTGAAGAGGAAGCCGAAGATCGTGTTGATTGCGGCGTGGTGGGTGTCGATGAAGTCTAGGAGTTGAAAGGTGTTGATGAACATGTCGTCGTCCGTCTTGAGTAGGAAGGTGATGTTTGCACAGTAATTGAGGGTCCATTCGAGGATGGACACTGCTTTCAGCGTCAGGTTATCGTAACGGTCGATGAAATCTGCCTGAATGATGTCGCCGAAGTGGCGACTTTCCTCTTCCAAGGAATCCTGGACGCGTCGGTCGTGCGTCGGCGCGAGGGCGGCGAAGAAGGCGAGGCGGACGTCCCGACGAAGCGCGACGTGTCCCCAGGTTTTCCGGATCACTTCGCGGTTCCTCGCGTTCTGCGCCCTCGTCGTGACCAGGACGAGGAGCCTCGGCGTCTCCCATCCCTCGCACAGAGCCCGATTCGGGATGGGAAACCCCAACGGGTGGAGTAGGTCCTCCACCGCCGCCGACGAAAAGATTCCCGAGGGCGGAGATTCTCGCTCTCCTGCTCAACGAATCCACGAATGCGTGCAAATTAGTGAACGATTTTGCATCGATCGATGTTTGGAAAATGGAAACTGAACGTTTGGAAAATTAGCGCGCCATCAGTTAATTGTTGTCGCAGGACGCGGCATGAAATCGCGACTTTGAATCGACGTATCTCGACATCTACGAGAGCTTTTTCCACGAAACTTGCGCTATGAATAGGCTGGTCTCAAACAAAACTTTATCTCCGTCGAAATTCACTTTGTAAAAGAAAAGCTAAGAGAGAATATTGAAAAGAAGGTGGAAATCGATCGCGACAATGGTGCACCGATAGTTCACGATTCTGTCGGTAGGTGGCAGCCCAAGCATGTTTACAGTGACGCTTCTGAACGGAGTGTTCTCATCCGACCGTGTCCGACTTCGTGCCGGACAATGCCGGACCCCATGCGGCCCTGCACACAATTGGGTTGGACCCTGTAACCGCATCCGGCACACTGCCTCCGTCCGATTATTGCCAGTTTGGAGCCACGAAACGTGACTTTGTGGTCGTCGTTACGAGAGCGGACAAGCCGTAAAAGATAGCTGCGAACCGATGTGTTCGTAACGCTCCGAGATTTTCCACGAGGCCATGTCATAAGCCTTTGTCGCGATGGCAAAAAGCGTGTTGCGGGTAACGGCGATTCCGTGGGAAGTAGGGGAGACATTATTTAACGCGTGCGGGAATTCTTTACGTCGGCATCAGCAGCAGGAGTGGAAACAAAATCCCGATATTTTTGCTCCACCTCTTACCTCTCGTTTACCTCTTCCAAACTACGCGAGCACAGAGAACACCCTACCGCACACGAAAGGGAAACTTCCCGGAATCTCCGCGGAACTGCGAGAGAAGGAAAGCACCTGGGCAAGTCTCGCGTGTTGGCGCATGCGCTGTGAGCAACACGTGCTGCTCCAAACCCAGACTCAATTTTCATTTCTTCAGCTCTCGACCTTCATCAGGCAGTGCTTACATTCTTTTGTTCGCACTTGAACGCATGGCATCTGACTTCCCGCACCTAATGTCCGAACCCTTTCGTTGATCATGAAATCATCCAACATGGCAACCCTGGTAGGTGCATCATGCCCGCCCTATCAAGGGGACGGGAAACTACCTTATGCCCTCCATAGAGTGTATATAAATGTCTCTGGAGAGGCCTTCGCTGCTTCAAGAGATACAAGTGCCTCCGCCATCTTTGGACTGGAATCGTACGAGGGAGTGGATAGCACGTTAGGGGTGGGTGCTGGCAGGAGGGGCCTTCGGGTATGGGGCCCGGGGTAGATTGCCTCTTTTGCCCTCCCTTCTCTATGGGCCTGCTACCAACTCCCTCGTGTGACTCCAGTCCAAAGATGGCGCCTCACAGCGAGTCTCACAGGCCTGTGAGACTCGCTGCCCCCCTCAGTAGCGGAGCCCTTTCCATTATATACTCTCTGCTCACTGCTATCTCGTCTGTGACCGAAGCGTGGTGGCGCCAACGCCGAATCATGCATGAGCTATTATGTAATCATCGGTTCACGGCAGCGCCATATCGCATGGGCAATACAGGAAGTCGTGCCAGGTTATGAACACATGGGGATTTCGTTGACCTGCAGTAGCTCTACCGTGGAGCTCAATTCTACTTTTCTCTCTCTTGGTCCTCTTTCGGGTATTTGGCGCTTTGAGCTCTGAATTCGTTGTATGACGTCCGAGGCTCCATCGCGCGTTTAAATTGTCAGGGCTGCTGTGTTACGAGAGATCGGTGCATATTCATTCCTTCCATTCACTTTTTAAGAGTTCTAGTGTGCATTCCGTTCTGTTCCGTTCTGTTCTGTTCACATGATGCAGATTGGACCAACAGTGCGGAGCTCATTCAGCGCGGAAGAGATGGAAAGAGCGTCAGTGTAATCGGGACTCCATGGTCGAAATATGACCAATATGACCTCGCCTAAGGGATCAAGGAATCGTCTCAAATATGAATGATACTTCTAGGGGTTTAGTGTCTGTTAAAAGAGACTGAAAGGTCCTGACGCTGTGGACACCCAGAAAATGAGTAAAGTTTCTCCCGTGACCTTCGATGCAGATGATTTTCCCCCTATCCACGTTACAAGCTTCACGCCATCTCCTCTAAGCTCTTCAACTGTACAAATATATTCATCTCCAACCACATTTACTCTGCAAAAGCGCTCGGCAAAACTAATTTTTCTTAGCTTGTCCCAGAGTCTTTAGAGCCTTGTGACTGACGCCCACGCTCGTTAGAGTCCCTTCTCGTCGGATGATCGACAATTTTAGCCGGACTCGTTCACCCGCTCCGTCGGTGCATCGCGAAGCAGAGATTTTTTTTTTTTTAAATTGGAAATTCACCTTCAAAGTTCCTGAGGAGCGAGGTCTCCTGGACTGGAATGTCGCTGCCGAGGACCACGATGAGCAATCCAACGACGCAGATCGATAGGAAGAGGAATTTCGCCGTGCTGCAACGAAAAGCAGTCGCGAATAGGTCACGTGCAAGCAGATCGCAAGCAGATTGCCCACTTCTTGCCTTTCAAGCTTTTTGTGGAAAGTATTAATAGAAAGACATTTTCCTGGACTCTTTTTTTGCTTCCGGATGGCTTTACGTAAGAGTGTCAGTATTTAAAGAGTCAAGAGGTAAATATTCTCAGAGTTGTGCGATCGAAATCCCAATTTCACAGCTCTGACCTACACCAAATCGGCAGTACCTGTACCTGGGCAAGGGAATCATCGAACAAATATATTTATCACGGTGAGGGGCTCTAAGTGTCGGAGCATTCAGACGGACCGGATCGATTTGACAACCTGGAATTCGACTTGGCATTTGAATGAAAAACAGATCGGAAAAAGTCGTTCCGAACTACTCAAGACACAAATACGATCGCATTCGGCTGGATTGCCTCTTTGTGAGATTGAGACTCGCTTGTGATTAGATTTAGATTAGAAACCTCTGTTATTTCTTCACGCTCGGGTTTCTTTCGCATGCTGGGATTGCCTGTCCGAGGAGATCCCTGTGAAATCCCTCTTATCCCAGCTGCACCCATCTCCAGAGATATCGAACGACGCTGGTGTTCCCCCACGATGGGCTTATGTCGCGTTTTTCCTCGCCGCCTCTCCGGTGGTCGGCTCTGTCTCGCAGGCGTTTTTCCTCGCTTCGCCCTCTGATATCAAGCATGGTCTGACCGATACTTTTTGCTCTCTTCACCGCCTGCACCCGGTTCGGGACCAGGTACCTGTTTCGATTTATTTCCATTGAACGGAAGCACTCTGACCTGAAGATAAAATATAGATTCCGACTAGTTTATTGAGTCGCCCGTAAACTGGAGCTGAACTGACAGGAATTAAACTGAAAGTAAATTGGAGTTAACGTGAAAATCCTGGTAAAATGCGTCTGTGGGATTTCTTACTAAAATGAAACACACCACATGAAGTCAATCCCCAGTTAACGGCCTGCTCGTTTCAGTTTATTCCCATGCTTGGGAGGTTGGAGAAGTTCGATAAACCTTTTCCAGTCCGAATTTTTCTTCTATACATAAACTAAATGAACATCTATATATAGGGCAAGGTTTGAGGTCAGGCAAGGTTTTTGGTTCGTCTCTGTACACATCGTCCTTTTCGTAACCCTCCAGGAAAAATTTGAGTGGGTTGAGGCCAGGGTAGTGAGGGGACCACGCGATCTCTGCACGCCTTGAGATGACCCTCTCACCGAACATTTCTCGCAACGATTCCATGGTCTCATTCGCTTTGTGGGGCGTAGCGCCATCTTCCTGAAACCATTGAGTATTGAGATGGAGTTTCCAACGCCGTCGCAATCTGACGTTGCAAACTCAATGGTTTCACCAAGATGGCGCTATGCCCCACAAAGCGAATGAGACCATGGAATTGTTGCGAGAAATGTTCGGTGAGAGGGTCATCTCAAGGCGTGCAGAGATCACGTGGGTCCCTCACTAGCCTTACCTCAACCCTCTCGATTTTTTTCCTGGGAGGCTGTGCAAAGGACAACGTGTTCAGCGACGAGCCAAAAACCTTGCCTGACCTCAAGAGGGCCATGGAGGTTGTCGTGCGATCCATCCCATCAGAGACGTGTCTCCGAGCGATCGAGAACTTTGCACTGTCTCAATCGCTGCGGTGAGCACATTCAACTTGTCATCAGGAGATTAAAAAACAATGGGCTGAAAATAAACTCCTGATTTGTTTGTTAGTAATTACAACTTTAAATCACGTTTCATTGGCGCTCCCTGTGGACTTCAAGACCGGAGCACGAGTGGGGTAAGATTTCTAGTTCACTAGAACGTCAACGTGGATAAATTTATCGGATACTCAGACAGAATTGAATTACTCGTCATACGAATCAACAGTAGATACCGATTGAAACTCACTGAAGTGTATGCACCAACGATTAGCCACCCAGGTGAAGTCAAAAATTTACCTTGTGAAATTTGCCAGCTCCCACAACTTCAAGATGATGAACTCCTTTAAAATATCAAAAATAATTAGGGCTGGGCGATATGGATTTTTAAAGTATCGATATCGCCGACCTATATTTCGCCCGATATCGCGATATCGTCAGGGTTCAATTAATAATAATGGCGCATTTATTTCAGGACAAAACCTCTTTATTTTGGTAATGATTCAGACATGATCTTGAATGTATGACATCATGGTAGTTTGTTGTTCAAACCTAGGAGAGAGAACATATCGACGATCTCTGCCGCAAAGCATGCACGATGTTCATTTGCAAAAAATCCATATCTCGAAAAGAGTCGCTCACACGGGGCGAAAGTTCCGTGAATTCGCAGGCGGGCAAGCGACGGGTGTCTCCTTACGTAATGACTCTGCCGTATCGGTGGGTCATCGATCTCCATTTCGCCGCTTTATTAATGTAAGATGGAACGAAATTAATGTCATTGATTCCGTCCTGCGGCTCTGCTTCTGCAGGATCGTAGCTGTCCGCGTGGGTTAGGAAAGTGATAATTGCCTTGTATGACTTCTTGCTGGAGGCCGTCATGGACTCGATGGTAGATTGTCAGATTCGAAATGTAACCGTGAAAGAGTCATGAGCCCGTGAATGGTTTTCAAGGTGTTCCTTTTTTTTTTTTAAAGAAAGGTACGTCATGCGCTTAAAGCCTGGGAACCGACTGGGCTTCCACTTCGTCCCAGACAGGAGAAGTTGCAAAGAATGATGGTGTGGTCCTTTAAACGACGAGACTCGATTATCGCCACAATCTAATTGAGGTCACAAGATGCGAGAGATTGGTCGTATTCCCAGAAACTGGAATTTCCCTTCCTTTCAGTGCGGCTGCTTTTTCATATTCCAGATGGGTATTGCATTCGTCGAGAGAATAAATTCTAGACGCATTCCGCATTACAGACTTTCCACGAGCGTGAGATATGAGTTTCCAGTCATTTCCATCAACAAAAATTGGCCGTGGTTTCAGCATACTCAGGAATCTGAGTGCTGACTTCCATCATTTCGCCTTAAGGAAATTTTCCAGGAAAAGAAACCATCGGGGAGGATTGCAGTCCTCAGATTATCCACTAACTCTCTCCCTCATCTCATCGGTTTTTGTCAAAGCCGACAGTCTATCGTTACATCCCCCTATGCCGTTATGGTTAATGGAGCGGTTCGTGTGCTCCGTTTTCCCTCTTATTAAAAAAATTATTATTATTTTCAAAATTAAAATATCGCGATACGCAGACATATCGCCGATAAGACAAGCATCGAACGATATCGCGATGATCGGCACAGCCCTAAATATAATAAAAACCTTCCAGGAAGTGGACATGCGAGAGTTCGAACAGACAAAAAATGAAATCGACTTCATTTTGACCAACAATGCCGATATCATACAAAATGTTACGGTGCTGAGCAGGATTGATGTAGGAAGCGATTACCAGATGGTGCGATGTCGCGTGAAGTTCAACAACAGAATGGTGAGAGCAAATGAAGATCTACACACCTACAACCAACCTGTCCCGAGAAGACCAGATTCCAGCTGGAAGGGGCAAATCGGTTTGAAACAACAGACGAGATAAAACTTGAAGAAGTCTCAATGCACTGAGAACATCCAAAACTCAGCCCTACAAACTGCCGGGCGAAGACCTCATTTCAAAACGGAGAAGTTATATCAGCAGCTACTAAAGATCTTAGGCGACGAAGAAGACAAGATAGTGCCAAGAACTCCATGGAGTTTGCGGAACTATGCAAGACCATTCGAAAGAGGATTAAGAGATGATATCAGAACCTTCAACATTAAACTAGTGGAGGATGCCATTAAGAATGCCATTAAGGATGCATTAAGGATGCCATAAAGGATGCCGTTGAGAATGGAAGCACCATCAATAATGTAAAGCGCAGGATGCTCGTGGAAAAAAAAAACAGATCGTGACAATCAGAGAAGATGGTCCTCGATGTCTCGGTTGAAGAAGTGACATCCCAGGTAGCACAAAACATCGATTCAACATTGACAAGCTGTGGATCGAATGCATCATTGTTGACGGTTTGTATCTCCATGTTACATCCAACACTGCAGATCCTTCGTGCGTAGTGTCTGCTGCGGAAGATTTTTTTAAGGTGTACACCATGCGGGTTTATCGGGATAGTGCAGTCGAGCTGCCAGAATCCATTTCGATGAAGAAAAAAAAATCGATTTCGTGCGGACGAGGCAGTGGCTGAAATGGCGCTTAGCGCAGATTTTGCATTCACATCAAATATAAAAAAAAAAAACAGAATTCGCATCGAACAACCAGAAATGCCACTTGAAGTATAATAAAACAATTTCTTGCGTGCATATGACACGGGTGAGTTGTCTCAAGAATATTGGAACAAAATGAAGTTTTGATTGGAAATCATGCATTCGATTAACTCGAAGACCAGATCTAGGCACATATCCGAATATAACTTGAATTGATTGATTGATCTTAGTTGGATCCAATAATGGACCACCGTCGCCCAAATAATTTTTTCAAAATTTTCCACAAATTTAATGAATCTTTCATTGGCAGGTAAACGAAGATCCAAAAACGAATTTTTAACGTTTTGATTTGCTTTTTAAAACAAAAAAGAGCAATTTTTTGTTTTGCTCGTTTTCGGCTTCCTTTTCTCCGTCTCGGGAGAACTCCTTGAAAAATCGCTCAATGATGGTCCAGAGGGTTGGTCTTATTGTTCAATGAGGTTCTATTGCAGTGATAAACTTCGAAAAATTTTGAGAAATTGGCTGATGAAATAATTTATGTTTCCCTTCAAGTCAATGTCAATGTCAATATTACTTAAAGGTTAATCAAAATACCTTCAGTATGGAATCAATATTTATGTCAACATTGAGTCAACGTTGACTCGATGTCGAAAATAACAACATCGCGAGAAAATTGTCTGGTCAACGTTACATCAACACCTGTCGGGCGCGACATCTGGCGAGACATTCAAACAAGATTTCTTGTTTTTGATACTCTCTCCACAGACGACACCGGGGAAGGTATTCGAATTTCTGGATACATTCCACGAAAGAGGCATCCCAACCCAACAAAACCCCGGGTAATTATGGAGACTGGAAAGTTGACGTGGTCATGTCACTCCGAGAGACCTCGGAGTCGAAAGGAAAATTTCTCCCCTGATTTTGCAGGAATGTTACACGTAGCGAATATCAGCCTTGGTGAATATCTGCCTCACTCTCACCGTGGCATTGAATCCATGTCGAGCTTGTAGTGGGGGATCTCTAATTAGGACTTCGGAGGACTAAGATCATGCCGATCCTCGTGGTACTTCAGCTATGAAACGGTTCATGCGCAAGAAATAAACAGCCTATTGAGGCCTGTCTCATTTCAACAAAGAGCCAATGTTGATTCGATGTTGAATAAAAAATTACAATCGATGAGAAGCCAATGGAAATGATGAACCAATACCTTGGACAATTGCTTAGAACAATACATACATGCATACCTTCTCGATACCGCTTATCCCTACTTAATGGGGTCGCGGTTCGAGCGTGCCCAGGAGCGTCCTCCAAAGACCTCGATCCTGGGCAACAGACTCGAGCTCAGCTGGTGGAATGCCGAGCCTCTCGTGGCAAAGCCGAGCGACATAATCGCTCCACCTCGTACGAGGTCTACCGACAGGTCTTTCCCTGCTCATCTTGGCCTGGATGACTCCTCTTGAGAGCCTCTCAGGGGGCATGCGGCAGACGCGTCCAAACCACCTGGCCTGAAACCTCTCGATCCCGAGAAGCAACTGCTCGACGTGGAGGCTCGCGCGGATGGCAGAGTTCCGCATCCGGTCACGGCGCGCCACGCCAGCCACTCGATGCAAGAACCTCATTTCGGTAGGTTGTATCCGCGATCTGGTTCTTTCGGTCATTACCCAAAGTTTATGACCATAGGTGAGGGTGGGGAGATAAACACTCTTAAAAACCGAGAGTTTTGCTTCCCGAGGAACTTCCGATCTGGCAACCACGGTTCGCCGAAGATCCCGCAGAACTGCATCAAGAGAAGCAAAGGCAAAGAGAAGCATCTTAACCGTGACCATACCGATGTTGACTCCCTCCAGGCCGAGGTTGCACCTACAGATCCTGTTCGTGCACACGAGGAACATGAAAGGAGAGAGGACACAACCCTGTCGGAGTCCAGCGCGTACCAGGAAACAATCCGAACTCCTCCGGCTCACTTGAACGTAGCTCCTTCAATCACTGCATAGGAACTGAACCAGTGGCGGTTCGTGATATGCAGCAGTAGTAGTGACTACTACCACTGCCGCATATCACGAACCGCCAATGGACTGAACGGCCCGCAGTAGCCGACTGTTTATCCCATACTCTTGCAGCATTCCACACAGCTCCCCTCGGGGCACACGGTCGTACTCCTTTTCGATGTCCACAAAGCACATGTAAACAACTTTGGCGTACTCCCAATGCTCTCGAGGATCTGGTGAAGAGTGAACAGCTGGTCCGCGGTGCTGCGCCCTTCACTCGGGCCGCACTGCTCCTCTCGGATGACTCCACCCACAAATGCCCCCAACTTTTCACAAGCGGGTCCTGCCTGCGGCCATGCAATTCCCTCCCGCCAACCATGGAAAGGTTCCAACCGTTCCAACATGGCGGCTACCAGGAGTTTCAGCATGTGTTACGTGCTCGTTGGCTCATAAGCTTGTACGACTAGATGTATGAAATACGGATTTCAACCCAAGACCGTTTGGGAGAAGCGAAGAGAGGATTCAATTCAGGCTTTTGGGAAACTCAATCATGAAAAGCAGGATGCCTTATTTTTTAGCCTTCAACCAATGTGTCTTCTCGGCAATGACTTATGGCAGTGAGAAGAAGTTTCTCTCGAGTTTCTCCAGTTCTAACGGAGAAATTCGAGAAGAAACAGGAAGCTGCTCGACGATGCATGTAACGAACAATGTTGAACGCGTCGAACGTGTTCAACATGTCGAACGTGTCGAACGTGACTTAGAAAGACCGGATGAAGAACACCTAGATTCGGGAGCAGACTCAGAGGACAGCATCGAGAAGATAGAAACGGGCAGGACATCTTGCCCGAAAACTAGATGGCTGATGGACCGAGGAAATGACGGAATTGCACCCGAGAGGAGCAAAAAGGAAGGGGGAGACAGAAGCTGCGACGGAGAGATGAAAAAGTCAAGATAACGGGTGAAACATGAAACGGGAAAGCGACAGATTTTGGCACCAGATGGAATCCAGATCGATGATGGCTGATGATGATGGAAAACAGTCACAGAATCGGAATGCAGATAAAAAGAGACCGGAACCGTCCGATCATCCGCGAAGGCACGCGTCGCGCAGAGAACGAGAAAAAGGAACTGACCGGGGCAATTTCTTCCAGCTCCACGAGATTCCCTTCAGGAATCTCCCCGGCGTGGGTCCCATTGTCACAACGGGCGAGATGCCACACGCGGACTTGGGAAATTTCGCTCTTCAGATAACGGAGCTGATAAATGCAGCTTATCTCGATCGCCTGCGTCGGAGGGAAACCTAGCGAGGACGAACCGATTCTCGCTCGGGACTGCGGCGGGAAAACATTCGAGAATGATTCGGGGAAAATGATTAATTAGGCGGCTGGGGAAATGCAGCGATATAACGCCATAATCGTCGCCGATTTTGGCGCCGGATCGAACGAACCTATTAGCCATGATTAAATCTAAAATTTCCGGTCAAATCGACGGATGGATCCTTCGCTCCCTCCATTTACTACACTTAAGTCACCGCACCCGAATCTATCTGAATGTCTTCCCGAACCGACGGATCGAGACCAACGGTGCAACACGAGCAGCTGCGCGTCGACGCCTTCGGCCGCCTCACGCCCCAGATGCTGCGCAAGACGTCCCGGAGGACCTGACCGAGCACTGGCTCCGGCTCTGTCTGGATCCGTCTGGACCGCGATGGAGCCCACACGAACGAGTCGGACCCTTAGACGAGTACGGGGTACGATGACTTTTTTCCCACCCTGTACATTCCACGGCAACGAGTCACCTCTCGCAGAGGCAACAGACGTTGAGTTGCGCTTGATACTGGACGATGATTGCAGTTACTTGGCGCAAGATCGAGGAGCATTTAAAAAAAATAATGTTTGTATAAATTATGGTACTTGCATATGGAAGCTCGCAAGAGTGGCGCTGTAACGGGGGATCGCCTATTATAAGCATGTGAGGAAGATTTGTTCTCAGGAAAGAGCTGGTGGTATATCGTGAGTTGACTAATTAATTATGCGCCTTGAGGAAACTTAAGCGGTCGAAATTATTGCGTACAATATGGGACGGTTATACGGAGAGAATTGAAGTGGTCAGTATGATGGTGAGGCAGGATAAGAACGAAATAGAGTGCGTTAAAATAAATAAATATAAATAATAAGTAAAATGAATAAAAGCAAAAAGGAAATTCCCGATCGACCAAAGCCAGGAAAGACCTGGAAATTCCCAGGGAATTTCTTCGAAGAATCTTCGATTGAATTTTAGGTATGACTTCATTCATGAGAGTGACCTCAGCCAGATAACTCGCTCAAAATTTGAATTACCACCTGTAAATTATATTTAAAAACAGCCATGGGCGTTGCACCAATCCGAGTCGGAAAAAGAAATGAAAAGAACCCAAAACATCCCCAAGTTTCAAGGAGGGAAAGAGAAAATCCTTCGAATTTGGGTTTTTCAAATCGAGGGGGGGGAGGGATCGTGAGTGATCGATCGATCACGTGAGCGATCGAGATGGGTCTCCACCCCATTGAGACATTTTTTTCGCGGCGAACTCTGTGGAAAAATTGCGGAAAGATTGATGGGAGTGTTATTTTTCCTCGAAGCACTTCGCATTCTTCGAGGCTTTTCGTCTTGACAATCTCCAGAGAGGAAACTCCCGTCATTTATTTTTATTATTATTTTTATTTATTTTTAGATGTCGAAGGACTTGGATGTAAATAATAATCCGCTTCTCGAACGAATGGATCTCTTTGGAAAAAAAAATTAGATTCTTGTATTTTTTTTGTGGGCGACCGGGGAAACCGCGTTGTTTCTGCTGGTCACTTGGGGACTCATCAGGAGTCTCCTCGTTTCTTCTGTTGGCATTCCGGCTCCTCGGGTAAATATCCTTGGGGGTCGCGGGGCCGGCGCTCTATTTGTGCGCAGCGGTCGGACATGGTGGAGTCATCGGGTTTCTTCGGAGTCTCTCGGGCTTTCTGCGAGGAATGAAACAGTGAATTGCTAGAAAGGAGCGAAAAAATAATCGATCGGGATTTTTCTCCCCCCGATTCGATCCTGCTGCCCACGATCGCATCTGTTGCGATCGTGGACCTCTATTTCACCTTCCAAGGTTGATGATTCGATCGGAAGGTGCTCGATCTTCGGCCTCGTCGCTACTTCTCTGGCAAGAATGGCTTACGAACTTAAGCTTATGGCTTATAAGCATAAGCCATGGCTTATGACGCCTGCAATGTTGGCTGACAGGAATGACTCTTAAAAACCTGGAAAAGTGGACAGCACAGGTGAAATGAGAAACAGTTTTTCAAGGAATCCAGCAAAGGATGGGAAGCAGCGCGATTCAAGGTAATTAATTACGCTAATTATGCGATGTTTCTCTATTATAAGTTGTAAGGGCTAAAAACTTCTCGAACGTCCTTCGTATTTGTGGAATCACTCGACAGGCAAATCTGTCTGCAAATCTCATGCCTTTCTTACTATCTCCGAACACAAGACGGTCGCGAAGGCCAGAATTTCGCCGGCAGCCGCAGCTTCCACATCGGCATTTCTTTCCCATCCCAAACGTGCCGATTTGGAGAAAAACTCAGCCGCGCGGCTCCAAATGTCAACAAAGGCACAAACTCAATGGAGAGAGAGAGCGAGAGAGGGAGAGAGAAAGAGCGGAGACGAGCGACGTGCGAGGAAGGCAGGGAGGCACTGACCAGGCTTTTTCGCGCGCGAGGGGAGACGAGAGCAGCCCCGACAGGGATGCCAGATACCTGGGTTTTTCAGGAGCTCGGCCATCGGGACGGAGAATCTTCAAGACGCTGTCAACGATGAACTCGTAAATCATCGATCTAATAGTACATTAAATCACAACTCGTAAGCAACTGAGACCCGGATGGAAAAATGAAACAAGCGACCATAAATTCCCCGTAGCCACTCGGAGGATCGTAGCTCGCAAAACAGTCGCATAGAGGGCGCCGCTGCGAGTAGTAGCCTCACCATTCGTTATAGGGCTATGGGCCGACCTGATGATCCAGTGATTATCGATCACGAGGCTTCTCGAAGATGTATGCGTGTACCACGACAGCCCGCGATGCATCCAGATCCCAAGATTGCGATACGGCAGGAAATGCACGCAATTTCCCAAACGACGTCCCCCCCCCCATCCCCTCCCCCCCTCGCCCCCCTCCCCCCGCCGTTCCCGAATTTCCCCCGCATCGACCGGCCATATCGAACGATGGAAGAAGCGGCGTCTTCTCGCTTCTTTCATCCCGTCGCGATTCCTTCTTTCCAGGCCGAATCGAAGTTTCGTCCATTTCGCACCGGGCGCGGCCATCTTGGAACGACCCAAATTATAACAGATTCTCGTTTCATTCCAGATACCAAAGAGATTCTTTTGACGGTTGGAGTGCCGGTTGCTCCGACTTACTATTTTCTGTTTCCATTTTTCTCTTACTAAAAGATGAAGCGACCATCAGCGACCCGATCTTCCCAGGTTCCCCTTTTAGATAACTTTCCGATGCATTCCCGAGTTCGACGTCACATTACCGCCGTACTTTCGCGGCGAATGCCGATATAGGAGGTATGAGAGAGCCACATCCCGGTCCTCATACTAAGCCTTAATCCATACTAAGCCTTAATTCTGTAGGACACGCAGGAGGATGTCGAGTGAAAGTCGACATTCCCGTGAGGTCTTTCAGGGCGACGCCGGTTGTGCCGATCGGGACGATGGCGGTCTTCGTTCCCGCCGCGACCGTTTCCGCTTTCGAGCATTTCTCCGGCTTTTCCCCGTTCTTCACTTGGAGGTTGGCCGAGCCGGCTTGCTTGCAGACACGCCAGTGCACGTATTTGCACGCCTGGTCGTGTCTATGCAAATACTCCCGCGGGGAAATTTAGGAAATTGCATTTAGGAAATGGTGAACCGAACAGGATGAGCCGTGACAATATCGTTACAATATTATTATTACTCCGTATTATTTAATTGGAGATGAGGGCTGGAGTCGCTTGAGCTCGCAGATGTGCAAGGTCCTTGAAGAAACTCCGGGAAATTGAAAGTGTGGGAATCGATCCATGCGTCCAAATCGCAAGCCCAAACGCGAAGAAAAAAAAAGAAAATTCTGGAAAGGAAAACGTGATTCGCACTCGCTCTCGCAAATCCTCGCGAAAATTAGCCGTCAATTAATTCGGAGGCAATTACCTTTTTTAATTTATAAATACCGCTTCGTGCGAATGACCTGCGGCATCGAGGGCAACATTGACCGAGCATTTGCATTTTTTTCCTTTCGGTTTGCCCGAACGACCGCGGTCATCCTTGAAGTTCTCGCTTCCTTGTCCGGACGCCGGGCCGGATTCAGCCTTTTCCAGCCGGTGGAATCCAGTCGAATCGCCGGATCGCCGGGAAACTCGATCGCAAGCGAAAACTTGATTGCGAGCGAAATAGAACGGATTTAAGATACATCTATCCAGGTATTGGTAGAATACACAGGGCGGTGAGAATAGGAACTTAAGGAGAAACTTACTTTTCAAAGGGACAGCCAGATGACAGCACATGCACGTCCTTGGTTTCATCATTAGGCACCAATGGTAGCGCCTATTCTCTTCTTTTTTTTTTTTTTTTTTGGCCCGTTCCTGTTACTAAACTGAACCTCCTCGTTTTCCTCGAGCTTCTCTCGAGGAAACTTAATCTAGCTTTATTTTTTTTTTAAGATGTGAGATGTCTCGGGATCCAGGAGGCTGAAGGTTATGGGTCTGATCGGATCGGTAAGTCGAGGGTTGAGAGCATTCTGAAGGGAAAAAAGGTAGGGGAAATCCACTTTCGGTGATGATGCGCAATTTCCATCGATCGATCGGCGACCTCCAAGCTTGAGTTTTCCACAGTTTTTGCCATAAGTGGAGGTGGAAGGTCGTTTGGGAGGGATTCGTGACTTTTGCGAGAAAAAAAAAGAGCGGAGTTGGGAGTGATTCACGCTGTAGATATACTGTCGAAATGACTTCGGGTCGTATGAAAGGCGTGCCGGGAGGAGGTGTCAGTCAATATGAGCACATTAAATGTCGATAAAACGAGATGGGGAAATTCTCTTATCGGTTCACCGGGCGAACTCAAATCTCGACGAAGTGCTTACTGCGGATTTTGCGAACATGAACATAAATAATGTCGGCTCCCCGGTTTTTCTGTATTATATATATACAGTATATATATATATATTTTTTTTTTTTTTTTTTTTTCCCTCCCCCGCTATCTCGCTTGTCTCGTACCTTCGCCAAGGCCTACATACACGAAATTAAGGTCACGGGGGCAAGATGTCTCTCGATGGAAAAGCCTCCTTTGAATCAGCGTGGACGCTGTGACTAACATAACGGTGACTAACGTAACTCAGCTCGTTTTACCAGCTTCGTTGTTTTCATCTCGAGTGCACGAATTTTTTTCTGAGGTCCTTTGCGGCAGTAGTCGCACGTCCCACCGCCAGAAAGCAACACCGAACAGATTACGAGCGTCTGAAAAACGGAACCAAAAAAAAAAATGTTGCTGTCCGCTGCATAAAGTCGTCCACATTTCGTGGTGTCGTTCCGATCGAAGCTTTCGAGCGATCAGCTGATTTTCACTGGATCCCGGACTCCGCCGGTGCTAGTGGTAAGTAAATATTGGTCAGCCATAAATATCTAATTGTATTCTTTCATTATAATATCTAATATTTAGATGAATAATTATCTCAGAAAACAAAGTGTCTCAGAGAGATTTCTAGCGTGCTTTTATTCAAAATCACTGAAGCCAGTGTGAGCAAATCAGTAACAAAAGTGACTTTTGGAAGATTTTTCAATAAATACAAGATGGCCGCCATTTGATTATGTCATATGTGCAAATTAGGTTTTAAAAATGATTTTCACAATAAACTATGAATCAAGCCTAATAACTTTTTCCATTACGGCAAATGTCTATCTTTACTCCTTGAGCAGCTGCAGGCTCCTAAAATAGACACGATAAATTTCAGCAATTGGCAAAAAAAAAAAATTGGCGCTTAAAGGGTTAAATCTGCCTTTTTCTGAGCGAGCCGACACCGCCTCAACATTGTTGGCGTGTACTCGTCGGCCTCTGAGCGCAGCTGCAAGTGCCACGTCGGGAATGAGCATTTTTCGATTTTCTCCATGCCATATGTAAAGTTCAGATGGCCATATGTAAGGTTCAGATGGCCATATGTGAAAAATGAGTCGATTCCGTTGTGCATGTCGTGTGTTCTCCGAAAATCGTCAGACGTGCCAAGATTAACGCGGCAGCGAAACCGGGCGATTAAAATGTTCCAAGAGGGTGTAACGTCCGTTTCGTTACGCCCTCTTGGAGGATTTTAATCGCACCTCGCTTCGTTGCTGCGTTAGCCTTGGCATAACTCGCGTTTTTCGGCGACGGTATGACGTGCACGGTGGAATGAAGCCATTAATGAGTTACTAATTAAGATCAATCGTTAATGTTTGGATAAAATTATCCGGGAGATGACACTCGAGACTATCCACATCTTCTGGAGAATCACTATTTTAAAACCTTGGTCGTTTAATCATATCAATTTTCAATGGCTTTCCCTTTCTTCAACACCCCCCTTCCTCGCGGGACTCACTAACGTTAGGCCTAGGCCTAACCGACAGACTGCCTTCAGGTTACGCGAAGGCCTACCTTTTTCTTTTGAAAAGAAACTCAATTCTTGACTTACGGCGCCAATTAGGCCTATGAGGGTGAATCCGTGGTCTTCGAGACATCTCGTTGAGGTCGTGTAGCGTTAGACCGATTTGAGGCCTGTTTCGCGTTTCATGGACCATTTCAGTGGGACGTGAGACGTTAGGCCTATCAGGAGTTCCCCGACCCATCTCGAATAGGTCTGAGTTTTGAATGCCGCCAAGAAGCATGCAATCCATGGCGCCATCTTGTTAATTCAGGGATGTCCGGATAAGATATCTGCATATCTCACCTCGTCGATCGGCCATTGCAAACCACCGCTTCATTCTCGGCTCAACTCATGAACTCAGCACAAAAATATCTAATGCAAAAAAAAAAAAAACAGAGGATCCAGGCGCCAATACGAAGGTTGAAGTAGTCTTGAATCTGGGATAATTTCGGCACGGTATCCGGCAACACTGGGGGACGGTACCGGTGCAGGCACTCTAATCCTAATTGAACGACAGCTAATTTCATTTTTATGGCGAAATGGAGCATCGCAGACAGCAAAAAAGCCACTTTTCGTCATCTACGAGTCATTATCTTTCTTATGGTTGGTCTCTTTCCTCCAAAAAATTCCCAGGGAAGTTTGGGGGAGGAAAAAAAAAAAAAACGTAATGAAAAACGAGATTCAGTGTTCTCCGCAACCCCGGGGAGGTGAAGCTTCAAATTTGCTGGAGCGATTCCGCGGTGAGAGAGGAAGAAGTAAGCCAAGTTTCGTTCTCGTTGACGCTCTCAGAGAGGATTACGAGGAGATTGAATTTTGCGCCGGGAAGGGGTTGAAGAAAGGAAATAGGGTAATATTACCTTTCTTCAACCCCTTTTTAAATATTACCTTATACAATTCTTATATAATTATTATATAATTATACCTATATATATATGTTCATTATATTGATATACCGGATGGCGCAAAAAAAAACACGTCGTGTTTGACGCCTTATAAAATCCATTGTGGATGGTCAAGGTTCGTGATATTTTCAAATTACGTTGGAAACACCACAAAATTTGTCCTCTGAAAGTTTCACATACCCAAATTGTCTGAATAAAAATCGACAGTCGCCCAAAGCGGAGTCAAAAAATGTACCTTTTCCGCACACGGTCGCCTTCGAAGTGTTAAATCCCCCGAAGGGACCACGTCCAAGTCGCTAGCCGACCTCCTCGTGGAGGTCAGTGCAGACGCGGCCGGTTCCGAGCATTCCACCCAGTCCCTTCTGTCTCGTCGCTCGGTCGAGTCGCGTTCGCGCGCTCCCGCAGGGTCGTCAATCTCCTCAAAATTGCATCATTCGACGGTCGACATCATTCCACGTCTCGTCCGTTGTTTTAGAATTCTGGTTCTGTTCCGTTCGACGTTTTATGACATGGACATTCTTGCCCTTCGCCGTTCCGACCTTGCTGCGTTTTTGCATCCGGCATTTCGCCGACATTAATGCGAATGTGACGGGGGAAGTGGCTTTCCTCGTTCCTCTAAAAATCGTGAAAATCACTCAAAATCGTCGCCTTTTTTTCCCACAACTCAAGAATGAGCCGAGTCATCTCGAGATGCAAGCCCCGTTTCCCCCAGTTTAAAATCCCAGCTGGAATTTTCCAGTTTGAATTTTCTCCTCTCCAGCCGAATTTACAGCCGAATTTACAGCCGAATTTACAGCCGAATTTACAGCCGAATTTACAGCCGAATTTACAGCCGAATTTACAGCCGAATTTACAGCCGAATTTACAGCCGTTTCAAACCGAGATTTTAGGTGTGAAGTTTTATCTCGGAATTCCGGCGCATTTCTTCGAGGAGGAACCGTTGCATAATAGATCGGTTCATGCTATCGCCTGCCTTTCTTCCCTTACATGCATGAAATGTCCTTTAAATGTCCTTTATATGCGTGATGCGTCTCCCGAGCCGAAACCAACCGCCTTCGTCTCCCTCACGCCAACGAAGTCGGCACGAGGCAGCGCGAAACGCGATCACCGATGATGTCATGTGGCATGTCATGACCGCCCGATGCGGAGTGTCATGACCTCCCTGGAATTGCGTCGTTCCCCACTTCTCATCAGGCACATTCCCCCAATTATGTGAACCAGGCAAGTCGGCAAACAAAGGGGATGTTTCACGAGTCAATATGAGAAACGTCTTCATCGTCATGAGAAACGTCTTCATCGTTATGAGAAACGTCTTTATCGTTATGAGACACGTCTTCATCGAAGCGATGAAAAAGGGCTATTTGGTGGAAGTGGATCGTCCGAAAGTGGCTCATAGAAAGTCGCTTCCCTCTTCATCCTAATGATCTTCTCACCGCAGATCAAAAACGAAATCGATTTTTTTTTCCCTCTCTTTCTTTGTTTTATTTTTTATTATTTATTTTTTTTTCTCCGGTCTTTGCCCATCTGGCACCGATTTTGTCTCTTCGGTCTGCAAAACCGGTCCAGCAGCAACTCTCACATTTTTCTTTTTTTAAACATCGTTAGCGAATTCCTCGACCTTGGCTCGACCGACCTTGAACCAGCGCGTTTTTTGTTTTTTTTTTCTCTCGGAACAAATTGGAGAATCCTCTCCCGTCCGCCGAACCGACTCCGGAAATTCCGGAGACGGAAAGAAGCAGAGAAATCAATTAAAATTCCGGAGACTCCGGAATTTCCCGATCCCCTTTTGCAATGACTCGCGACTTTCCGGTATTTTACGGTTTTCTCCTGCAAAATTTTCGGAGTGCTTTCTCGGAATTTCAGGAATAAAATTTAAAAACGGCGAAATCCCCAGGCGCCATATTATTTATTTAAATGAGTTCCATGGTCATTCAAATCTTGAAATGAGTCGCCGGATTGCTTCCTCCTTTGTCCAGAAAGCAGATTTCAATCTTTTAACAACGGCCAAATGCATTTTTTTTTTATAACAACAGTTTAAAAAAAAAAGGCGAGACCAGGAAAAACTTGCTAAGCCCACACACGCAATACAAAACCGAGAGAAAGGAAACCATAAACTCCCACACTAATTACCGCCGCGTGAGTACAATCCCCCCCCCCCTCCCCCACTTTATATCCCAGATATCTAAGTTCGAGATCTTTTTCCCAGCACGGAAAAAAAACGAATGGACCCCCGTGGAACCCGGATCCCGCCCTCGAAAGCGAGGAAGCGCTTCGAGGATCGTCGCATGGAGGGACATTGCGGGTCTCCCTCATTTACACCCTCATTTGCACGGCGGCGTTTGCTTCCGAATTCATGGGCATCGACCAGCTGGGGGAAGAAATCGGGTTCGAGGGCTTTCTCTGCCGCGGTCTTTTGTGCAGGATTGATGGCTTCCAGGAATTTTCGCGAAATGCGCGGATTTCGTTTGGAGGGTGGCGAAGAAATGAAGTGCATCTTTTTGACTGATTTATCGGTTTAAGTTTGCTGCTGCTGGAAAGTTGTTGCGGTTTTCCGGGTTCTGCAGTCATCGTTTACTGAGACTTTCTTCATGTTTGACGCGAAGATATGCGTCGAGGTGGTAGGGAATGTTTATGTTCAACGTCCTTAAACATGTGAACAGTTCTATTAAATTAATTGAATTTTCATCAAAGCAGGCCTCGATACCGATGGCTTCTGTCCTCGAAGGCGGTTCTAACCGGTCCCACGCGATTTTTGCGCGATTTCGCACCGAAGAGCTTTATGCTGTTTTTTTTTTAGCCCTTATATTCATGATATTGAGCATCCTACGTTGCAAATTATGGACGAAAACGATCCCGTCTCCTAAGGTCCAAACGCAACCCCTCGATCTGTCTGGATAAAAACGCACCCTTTCACGCCCTTTCACGCCCTTTCACACCGGACATCCTCGCGCATCCCGCACGCGAATATCAACACTAACAGAGAGGGACGCGACGCCACAATGCAGTGGGAAAAAATCGATTTCAAGTGGCATGGGCGGGGATCGGTTAAAGTACAATGGAAACTTGGAAACGTCAAACTAAGGGTTCAAAACGTCCGAAAGTTAAAGCGTTCAAAAAAGCATTCTCTAAGCTTTTATTGCTAGAATAAAACATTGCCGGGGATTTTTCCTTTACTTCGTTTCCTCGACGGGAAAGGAATTTAATTTCTGCCATCACGTCATCGCGTCTTTACCCGCTCCGGATTCGCGTGACAGATGTAATTTGGCCGATCCCTTGGGAAGTGAGACACGGGCCACGCGGGGGGTTCTATCGATTTTTGCGGTATCATACTTTTCGTTATGCCGTGACAATTTCTGCGAAGGCTTGTATAAAGGCTGCAAAGGCTTATATAAAGGCTACGAAGCTTGGAAGTCGAACCACCCGTCCTCAGAGTCGCCTCGAGTCTCCCCGGATTTCAACCGACGAATGCCCTCGAGGATTCCAAAGTCGCCCTCAAGGATTCCAAAGTCTTCCTTGAGCCGTCTCGATCCACATGCAAAAGTACTTGCAAAAAGTACTTTTGCAAAAGTACTCGTCCATGCAGCGTCACCTCGCTCTGTGGGAATTTAACGGGTTCACTTACCTTCGATGAATGTTCAGCTGACGTCCTTGAGGAGCTCCAGGAATAATCGATGTTGGTGATCTTCAGGTGAAAGTGCACAAGAATTAGAAGAGTAAAAAAAAAATTGTTTCCAGAATTTGGAATCAAAATGTAGAATTTCTGGACGGGAATTAGTTCATTGAGGGATCTGAGCATCTAATTTGTCAAAATTTTAGGATTAAGAAGCAGATAAGAGGGATAAAGGACATTTACTAAGATGCCCTTTGGGGCGTGGGAATTTTATGCATGACTTTCGATGCCCCCAGCGAACCAATCTCTGGAGATCCGTCTTATTGATTGAGAAATTGGGAATGACGCGGCCGAAATTGCTTGCAAAAAATTTCGCCTCGAATCCGATCCTTCGGTTCTAGAACGCGAGAATTAAGACGCAAGATCGTGGTTGTGGAGTTTGACTTGTTGGAAAATGTCCCTCGGGAGTCCCAAAAGGTAATTGGTAATTATGGTAATTATGTTGAAGCTTTTTTCGACCTCCTTTAGCAAAAAAACCTGAGTTCACTCTGAATGTGCCCAACTGACTTCGCCTAAAAATTGCACGAAATTCACAAGAAATATGATACAATCGCACAAATTATCACTGTACCATCTCAGCCGGAATATGGGTTCAGCTCCAAGAGGAACTAATGATAGAGAAGCGAGTCTGGGAACTCTCCAATTACCCATCGTAAAGAGGATCTAATGACGGGTTCAGAGACTGGCTTCAATAATCATAAATGAAAATGCGTGGGAGCTTAATGAGAACGGCTTAAGAAAAAAAAATTGAAACAGTATTCGCTGCAGAGAAGGGTAAGAAGGAGGGGGGGGGATTTTATCGAGGCATATAAGATGATTATGAGCTTTTAAAAATCAGAGCCTGGCAGGATTTAAAAGAAAAAAAAAAAACTACGGGGAACGGGTTCAAAAGCCTCAGGCCAAGTCAGACTTCTAAAATACTTTTTAAGTCGCGAGAACGAATGGACGGGATGCGTTGGGCGGAAGGTCCGATGAATAAATCCAGCACGAGAATCGATGCCTTCGTGGGTAAACCGAGATCGGGGGGCAATCTAGCGGTAAGTGGGGGGGGGGGGGGAGATTGACACTCTCTCATAAAAATATTTATCCTTGGAGTGGTTGGAGGTTCGATGATGTCGATATGGGCGTATCCAAAGCCAAACCTTTAACCTTTTAAATTCGAGGGACTTGGAAATCTCGGGGAAGTACAAATGTTAGAGTTCGTGAGCGAGAAAATGAGATGCAAAAGTGAGAATTTGCTGCATCACGATTCTTACTCTATCATGCCTTATATTGAAGTTGATCTTAACCATCTAAGTTAATTCAAAATTCCAGCATGCTAACAATTTGAATAAAATGGAATATTCTAGCAATTGAAAGCCGAAATGAATTACCCGGTAATTTGTATGATGAATCCTTCACACACAGCACAACCACACCCAATACTTTCGATGCAAAAAAATCCGAGTTCGTCATCGGAATATCATCGTAAGGGAAACCCTCGAACAAGATAAACCGAGTCGAACGGAATCCTCGAAGAGCAGCGGATGAGGCTATCGCTTCAAGCCATAGCGGATCGATGCAGAAACACCTGAAGCGAGTCTAAGCTGCGAAAGACCCGAGCGACCTTTCAACATCCCGTGATGGATGAATGAGTCGGCATGATGGATGGTTCCTGAAGAGGAAGGGGGGGAGGGGGGGGTAGCATATGTCAGCTGATAAGTGCTCTTCTTGCAGCTTCAAGGCAATGAGTCGAGACGATGTTCCAACGATGTTACGATTGTGTCATTCTTTGCCACTTGAATTGACTTTAAGGGACGTCACAATATAATAATTAATAAATAAAAAATAAAAAATGTGGTAAGTTCAGTTTCTACTTACAGATGGAGAGCTTATAACTTTTATCTCTACTTCCAATTAAAACTGGGAAGTTGGAGAAATAAATTTTCGGGAACTACGTGATACACTCTTCAAGAGATCCCACCAAAACCACCAATGTCCAGATGGGTTTCGAGTTGAATTTCGAGTTCGATCCGAGTATGGCATTGTGGGGTGGGAATGAAAACGATTTTTTTTTTTTTTTTGGGCGAAAATGTTTTCGATCCAACAGTGTGGAGTCGAATCACAGAAACGCAGCCCCGAATTCGCTTCCATGAATTTTATTCCCCCGTCTCCAAAATATATAGATCATCGGGAAAAAAAATATCACAGGTGGGAGTCAGGATATCGTACAAGGGTCGACGACGACACGAGAGGTCATAGAACCTGCAGAGGTTGCGAACCGGAGGAAAACCAAACACGAGAAAAAAAAATGCAGAGAAAAAGGGTGTGAGCAATGAAATTTTGCAAGGCACGTGCGAAAAGGCACCCTTTTCGTCGGGATCCGACACTGATCAAAATACGAGTAAGAGTTTTTGCGCACACCGAATTCAGTTTTCATACTGCCCTCTAAGACCCGCTCCATTTCCAAACGTGCAAAGGAGTCGACATGGCTTCTTGAATCAATTTGGCATCAAATGGACACGAATTCTCGTCTCTACGTTCCCTTTCACAATCCTCAAAGGAAAAAAAAGCAAACAAATTAATTATTTTCTAGAGAGCTCGACAGGCTCCAAATTACCCTTTGATACCAAACTCGATTTGATTCCAATCGGGAGGGAAAGAAGAAAACGTTGGAAATGGGGCAGGTCTCCGGAGAGAGAAGCACGATTCAATCATTTCAAGTTCGCTGAATGCACGGCATCACAGATATCCCAGGGGGCAACGACCGAATATCCGTCGGTCCCCCTTTTAATCACTCGAATCACCGATGACTGCGAGACGAACTCGAGGAATGCTTCTTTGGCGAGGGAAAAAAAAAAAACTGCCACGGAGGACGGATGGCGTCACGTCGGGAATGAATAAAAACACGAAAAGCAAATCGGAAAAGGTAACATGCCGACACGCGGGGTGGACAGCGAACACCCACTCATATCACGAGGTAAAATCAGCAAAATCAGCAAAATCGGCAAAAATCGGCGATTTCGTCGGGCTGTCAACAGATCTGCGAGGGTTTCCCCTCACCGTTTTTTTTTTTTCTTTGGAAATCACAGCAGTCGAGGCCAAAAAGAACGGATCGTGACGAGAAGAAACGGAATCTCGCTTTACATGGCAAACGGGCCGAAGAAATATCGGCGGGGCGATGACGTCACGTGCCCGGAAATCCACTCCTCTGCATTCTCCGACTTCGTTTGGGTGGAAGGTTACTTTCTGGGTGCGCCAATACGACTGGGAACCCAATGGGAACTCAATGGGAACCCATTTGTTCCCCGGAAAGGCGGGAAACCGGGAACGAGGACTGGTTTATGCCGTTCAAACAGTGACGTAATGTTGAAGCCCGTTGTTGGCCTCTATATTTGGGGGACAGATGTTTTCAACGTGACCTCGAAAACAAAAGGAAAAGGTTTTTCATCCTCGAAAACAAAGTGTGCCTCGAGAAATCTGCGAATCCTTCATATCTTGTTTTTACATCACTCGAAATGATACATGCTAAAATAAATAAAATTTGTCCCGGATGCGCAGGCGAGCGTGAGTCGCAATTCGCGCGTGATTTACGTGCGAGAATGTGCGCACTTAATCAATACTTGTTACTGAGAGTGCAGTTACTTTTCTTTTCCCACGAAACGAGTCCAAAATCTGAGCGCGCATGAAACGAGAATGCCGTTTGCGGGCGCGTTGAGATCCGCACGCACCGTCGCTGAAAAAAAAGTGCCGTGAGAAATTATCAAAATTTTAAATTGGATGAAGCCGTAAAAAAAAATTATGAAATGAATTCGATTCCTCATTCCGTTTCGCAAAAATTTCTCCCTTTAGCGAGGAGGCAATTGGGCAAAGTGACGTCACACACGAGATCTCGTTCCGGGGATTTTTCATTACTCGGTTCGGTCTCGTCAAGATTGCTTCTTCTCGGCCTCACTTGCTGGGAGGGAGCGGGGGGCTCCCGGTGGGCTCCCAGTGGGCTCCCGGTGGGCTCCCTTCGACCGCTTCGGCCCGATTGCCTACGACGCACGGATGTCGTGGGCTTTTTCTTTTTTTTTTTTAAGTGCAAGTGATGCTCGTTCGAGTGATAGCTTGAACGGCGTTTTCTACAATCGACAGTACTGTCGAAACCGGGAATAAGATTTGAACATACGGTCACGATTTTAAAAAATATCGACAATTTACCTGTCGCGTTGGACTCGGAAAGGCGCGACTTGCCTCGAGACGACGAGGCACTAGGCTTCTTTGGTTCCCCCGGACTCGGGGCATTTCCGCTCGGGATTACTGACGAAATCCCATATATTATAAAACTCCTTCCGGGGAATGTCATGCATGCTGATGAAGGACCTGAGCGCACAGGCACTTTTGGTCGTTTTCGGCTTCGCGTTGAGGAACTTGCCGTCGCCGACCCGGCTCACGCCGACTTTCCCGGCCACGATGCCGGTGAGAAAGACGTCTTCCAGTCGGAGGAACCGCAGCTTCAGAGCCTCTTTCCAGAGGATCCCCAACGCGTCACTGGTCATGAGGTACGCGGGACCGGTCACGAACGTCGGGAACATCTCCCCCGAGTACTCGTTCTGGGTCAAGTACCATTTGGAGTTTGAATTCCGATGAGGCTTCCACTTCTCCGCCAGCCTCCCGTATATCGTCATCTTCCCGTCGCGGTGCGAGTCGATGAAACTCAACAGCTGACTCGGGTTCACGAACATGTCGTCGTCCGTTTTGAGCAGGAACGTGACGTTCGGACAGTGCTCGAGGGTCCATTCCAGCATGGCCACTGCCTTCAACGTCAGGTTATCGTAATGGTCCATGAAATTCGCCTGGATGATGTCACCGTAGAGCCGCTGTTCCTCTTCCAAGGTCTTCTGGACGTTTTGGTCGACGTCCCGGGCGAGGGCAGCGAAGAAGGCGAGGCGGACGTCTCGGCGAAGGGCGACATGTCCCCAGGTGTCCCGAACGGCCCGACGTTTCTCCACGTTCTGTGGTCCCGTCGTGACTAGGATGAGAAGCTTTGGTGCCTCCCCACCCGAGCACAAATCTCGACTCGGAATGGGGAACGTCAGGGGGTGGAGCAGTTCTTCGATCGTTGCGGAGGGGGACGGGGGGGCTGGGGGTTGCTGTTGCGCTGGCTGCGTCTGGGGTTGCGATTGTGGTTGCGTTTGTGGTTGCTGGGGTTGCTGCTGGGGTTGCTGCTGGGGTTGCTGCTGGGGTTGCTGCTGGGGTTGCTGCCGGCGCTGCTGAGTTCCTGCTCCGGCTTCCTCTGTCTCGTACGACTGGATCTCTCTTCCGATCGACGGTTTCACTCTGCTCGGCAACAATCCTGGACACACAACACCGCGAAACTGAATCAATAAGAGAGTACAGATATGAGCAAAGTTTGCATCGATCAATAGTGATACAGTGGGGCGTGTAAAGTAAAGCACGAGGCGAACGATACAATTTTGCCACGAATGGAGCATATTCCAGACGGAATCGCAATCTTTCTTCGCCGATAAACACCTATATGGATTTATATCCTTCTTGCGTTCTTATCCTAAAGACAGGCGACGGAAGTCCCACAAGCAGGTTATCACTCCATTCCATTCTTCAGTAATGGCTAAATTACCCATCACCTTATCTAATATCCATACCAGTTGTCGCCCCGAATGACGAACCATCAGGTATGAGGTCACACCTCTGTAATGCTCTCCAATTTTCGTGACTGTGCGACATCCTGGTCATAATAGCTCATAACGTTCGAACCCAACATTACAGGGTCATCAGCGAGTGATTTTTCTCGTCCCAGACCCTTCCACGTGGAAATGGCGGAAACCTTTTTTTTTTTTAAGTCATTTCCCCGTGACTTTTCTCCCGTGACTCCTCACTCGAAAACGTTTTCAGGAGCGGCCTGATTGCTTCCCAGTCATTGTGAAATCCCACAGTCCACGTGGACTGAGACAATTAGCAATGGTTAAGTAGCAATGCTGGAACCCACTCTTTTATTTTTACTGCAAGGAATACATTTCAGCAATTTCACTTTCAGTAATGTCATCTGCTATGAAAATAAAGAAAAACTCATCAAGTTTTCATTCGAAAAAATGAAGATTCAGGCCTCGTCATTGAAAGATGTTTTTATTTCATGACGTTTTGTTCGCTAAATTAAAAATGAGGGATTACAATTAATAATTTGATTCAATTTCAAATTTTAAAATAATAAACGAGAACTTCAAATCCGCTGCTTCAAATTAGCACCAAGATGTATCCTCATTATGTACATCAGGAAACTGCCCCCTATGTCATGAATTCGCTTGCTTTATTTATTGACGCTGGGACTTTGCCATACCCCCTCCCCTGCAGTAAGGTAATGGACTCCCATGATTACAACTCTGCTGCTTGCAGGTAACACTCGGATAGGTATGTACTTGTGCACAGCCAATGTTATCAGATACATTTAACATGCAAGTGAATCTGTGAAGTAGATTCCCCACATGAATGCAGTATTGTATGTTAAAAACCTTGAGGCTTATCTTCGTGAGATAACCCTAGATCTAAGCGCATACACGTGAAGATACCGCGTATACTGAAGGTACAAACAGCAGATCCTTATAACTCCGCAGAGCCGTAGATCTTGTCACGTCTTGATGAATGTGAGTTTGAGATGCGGCTCATGGATAGAGCCAGTCGTCAGAAGGCGGTTTCAGGCCACTCATTCCCTTTGTAGATCTTGCCTTGTTGCAATACTCGTTACAATGAAGTTGGGTTTTTCTCTCAGGGCCGGTTCTCGTACCGATTTCCACTCTCCAAGTTGCCAAGCGCAATGCGGCGAGGGCAGTGTGGACCCAATAACAACTGGGAACGACTGGGATCGAATTTCAGCATTACGGATGCCAGGTGGACGCATTAGATCCTTCAATTCCAGTATCGGGTTCTCAGATTCACAAGATTTTAATCATATTAGCGGGCCAAAACTCTACCGTGCCATGAGATTTGCCTGACATAAGGCTACAAAAGCACACTATTCATTTCCTTCATGACACGTTCGTGACGATTCATTCAATAGTTTTGATCGCATGTCCATATGTATATTTTCTATACTTCCTGTATGATATCGGTGTCTTGGGCCAATATACCAATAAATGAAGTCTCAGGAAAGTCTCAATCCAAGGACACTTCATGCGCCATAATCAAACCTGAAGATTTGGGTCTAATGCGGTGAGTACAAACTTACAAAGTAAAGGTAAACACATAGTAAAGGGTGGTGCAAACACCTGACACTCTATCTCCAGACGAAACTGGCCGAGTTTGACCAAAAACAAAAGTTTCCACTGGTTTCTTATCACACAATATTCCGTGCAAAATTTGAACTCCGTATTACCAATATGTGCCGCAAAAAAAAGCACCGATCAGTCAAAATTTAAAAATTTTTTGGAACAAATCAACATCTTTCCAGGTGTGAAATACCATCATGAATTTTCTCTCATAACCTCGATTAAAAATTTACTTTTTCGTCCTTCATGCATCATTTCTACCAATCGATCCTTCACAATTGAGCCCACATGCTCGCAAACATTGTGATCAAATGAGTTCCCCGGCCATTCTTCGCATCCAAAGAAGTCCTTTTCCCGTTTCTTCTGAAGACCGGACTAAAAGCTTTGTGCCATTTTGAGAGCTTCGGGGGTCTAAAACCTTAAAACCGAGAATCAACATCGCTTAAGATCTTGCACCAGTTCCGTTTCACTCAACATTCATCTCTGATCAATTTTTTTTTGAGACACAGTGGTCAACTGTCACCTAGGACGCCTGCCTTGACGCCTTGAAAACATAAAAAATAGACTACATGATATTATCCTTTCTTACAACATTTACAAAGTCGTTCCACGTTGTGCGCAGGCTCTAGGAAGGGGTGGGGGGCACTATTATGCAACACTTTGCAGACAAAAATTGGGGAGGCATGTTAAAACTCCTACTCCACAATCCTTCTGTTACGCATGTTACGCATCCAGGACATGTTATTCATCCAGTCCGTGGGTGAACTCGGCTACTGACTCACTCCAGGATTTACGATATTCAATCTGTTACTTCCCACGTCCAACGCATGATGAAATCCTGGTACATTTCATCGGGGACCCCACAAAAACAACACGTAATCCTTGCCATTTCGATCTTATCGCTCATCAGCATTCCTTGTTTCCTGTTTCCCAGTGGCTGCCTTAGCGTTTTCCATCTTATTGAATAAACCCGAAACAATAATCGAGGCATATCACTATTACCCATGGTTCTACGTTCGCCCCCGCGTCTGCCCGGGCGCCCATTATACCAACAACCATGACAACATATAATTTCGTCTATAAGCATGAATAATTTCACGGCTGCCAGCCGTAAAAGACGGAACATGCTTTTATGTTGTCACTCTAATGAAGCCATACAAATTGCATACATTTCAGGACAGGCAGCGTTTAAATTGTATGTTGACTGGTCTTGTACCATAACATAATCACAAGGACGACTGAGTTTCACCTTACTTTTGAATCTGCAAGCAAATGCTGGAAGTCAATGCGACGCAAAAATTTCATGAGGATTGAACAGGGATTGTGGCCGATTTTCTCAATTGAGAGAAAGCGAGAATACCGTATAAGGAAGGAGGAAACATTTATTACTATTCTAACAGGTTTTGATGCCCGTGATTGCGATTCAGCGTCATTGTGTCGTGCTAGGGATGGCATGGAGAGGTGCAACTAGGTTCGGTGGTGCAGTGGTAGCACACCCGACCGGCATGCAGGAGGTCCGGGTTGGATTCCCGGCCGTTCCCTGGTGTTCATTCATCCTCTCGTGCCATCCAGCTCCTCCCTCTACAGGCCACCAACTGCTAGCTCAGATGTTCAACAGATGATGATCCTCAGTAGGAGGTGAGGTCCGAGAAAAAAATCGCTTCTTAGGGATGCCACAGTCTGAATGCTTCGTGTCGAAGTACCCTTTCCACAGCTTTAAAATATGAAGTGAATTCAGCCGCAAACTTTTTGCCTTTGCAGAAGACTTCCAGGGTCATAAAAAGTTCATTCCTTGCTTGTAAGTGCGTGTACTCAATTTTGTACGCAAGGGTTTTGTCTTACTAGCTCTTCTTGCATCACACTATAGCACTTATACCTTCCTCTTCTTCAATCTCTCAGGCTAGATCCGAGAACAGGGCGAGAACACGGTACCATATACGGAGGAAAAACTCTCAGGATTCTCCTTTGATATCTGTGAAGCTGAGGGGGCGTGGGCACAGAGGACCGTCTGGCTTGCTGGCGTATGGGCTAAAAACAAAGTTATGTTGCGCATCCATAACGAGCCTTTGCTTCTGTTCTCGACGTTCTTCGAGCATTGTTCGCCTTCTAAATATTAATCTCACGTTCCTACAGTCGACGTTCGACATGCGAAAATCCCTGCGTTGATAATTAAAATTCCCAACATAGCAAACCTTATCGATTGGTGCTTCGTGAATGCTTTCTGAGATAGCGGTACAAGGCGGATGAGTCTCCCTTATTTGCTCTTCGGCATTTCTTCTCATGACGGGGGCAACACCAACGCGTCACCTTCAGATTCACCGTGGATCGATTGCGACAGACCAATAAGCTGCGGGCGGGCCGCGTCCTCATAATAAAACTGGGACATAACAAAAATCCCCAGTAGCTCTGGTGCGTAGACCTGTATCCTCTGCCCACGCTTCCTGCTATCTCTCCTCCGTATTTAAACGAATTCAGCGCGTAGATTATATTTTTCCCCCTCAAATTATTCAAAATCTTTCTATACCTATTATATACACGTCTACGCTCTGCTCCATTTCTATTACATCACATACTTCAGTTTCAGCCTTCCACGATCTCGCACTGGCAATTCGACTCTCATTGAACGCAGACGACACGAAAAAGTCCTCGTTTCGGAATTAGGAAGTCGTCAGAGGATGGCCTTGCCCGGGGGTTTCAAGGAATCATCCCTTACGAACATTGAACTAACCCGAGGCCAACACCTGGAGGGGAGATTTTTTCGTTTATTTACCGCCCCATTTGCCACTTGAACCTCGCGGTTTAGGGTCTTTTGAAAGGGTCTAAAGGCTCCTTGAGCAGTGGATGCCTGAAAAATGAACTACCGTCTATTAAAGGTTCTCCTGTGACCTTCAATACGGGGCAAGTTCCCTCAACAAGTCAAAATGCGATGTGAAACTTGGAGGTTATTGCTCTACGTTTGATATGCGTTATCGGGAGAGAATTCTCCCCCCCCCCCCCCCATCCCCTTCCTTGTCTATAATTTTAGGACCCTCTGAGAATGGGGGCGACCGCAGTCTGCCTCCCTCTCAAAAGAGTTACGTCGACGTTCGTGAGAGGCCCTTCTCTTATATATCCTACCCGCTAGAAGTCATGAATAGGCTGCCGTAGTGAAAGAGAAGCGATGAAGCTCGTGTTGCATGCACGATGTTTCTTCACGGTAATTGATCAGTGAATCTCCCCTTTCACGGGGTGGATTTTGGCTTTACTTTCATTAAGACGCTATAATCTTCATAATGGCATCCGTCGATGGGATCATGAGACTTTTTTTTTTTTGCAAATTTACCTGGATGGGCTCTGCGATGGGTGGTTGTGTTGACTAGAAAGGCAGTGTAGATGATCACGGTGAGCAATCCTACCACCAGCACCGATCGAAGGAACAATTTCGCCGTGCTGCAAAGAAAAGCGGGGCAGAATTAGAACAGTTGCACGCATCAAACACCGTCAATGATTACACCAAGATCCTCGATTTTGCTCTCTAAGTGAACTGGATCCGAAGGCTCACGGTGGCATAGGTACGTAATCGAACGGAAGAGTGACAAAGGATAGAAAGCGGAGGGGCATTGTTCTTGGTTCCTCGTCTAGCATCCGTATCGAGTTACTTAGGAGGGAGGACACGAAAGGAACCTTGGCTTTGGCAATCATGGCCTTCCTCATCCTCATCCCCTTATCCTTACCCTCACCCTCATCCTCATCCTCATCCTCATCCCAAGAAGCGGCATTGGAGAGGCAGGATCTCGGGCAGTGGAATGAGGTCATCATGCAAATATATACACTACGGTGCTCATCTCTTCCTCTTTCACAACCACCATCACCTACCTCAAGCACGTATACTAAAGCCCCCATAGAATGACGTATCATACGAAATCCCAGGCACCTGAACGAAATGCGAAGGGCTTCCAGATACTCGTGCGAAACGTCACAAGTACCCAATCGCCTGCCCGAAACGCCACGAGACATCGACACCGATGGCTTCCCTCGGAAGAACTGAACAAAAGATGTCGGCTTACTTGCGGAAAAAGAGCATGACGTCGACGGCATCATTCGGACACAGACACAGGCCTCGACGGACACCGAGAGGAGCAAAAGGCCACGGATGAAGCAACGAGAAGAGTCGGAGAGGGAATGAACGCGAAAGCAAGCCCTCGAGGGAGAAAAAGGATGCAGGTGAACGGACAATACCGAGGAGCCTCCAGGCATCTCCTGCACGTGGGAATCATCCCCACCCTCTCAACCTGTATTATTTCCCATTCTTCGTTTTCTAGCACGGACTGGCTACCCCCCTCTTCCCCCATTGTGCATGTACGACAGATCGCTTGCTCAATTCGTATTGAGGTCAGTCCGTCCCGTCACGAGAAAGAAAAAAGTGACGTAATTCTGGGAGAAAAAAAATACTGCGAAAGCTCACTTCGGCCGAGGAGAGAAAGGCATACCGCATCATGAAGAGGAATGGCGAAGGACGCCCTCACTGACTATTCCACCGCGAGGATGCGCTTTCAAACGGGATGAAACGTCGAGTGGTGAAAATGTCGTCTGAATCACACGATACGGGAAAACCATGCTAGTCGTATAGCCCTGATACGGGATTTTTATTACACGATGGAGAGGAGCACGACGACGTCAATGAGAAACACGGAACTGCGACTCTTTCATGATAGTGAGACTAATATAATAATGCAAGGCAGGTAGATATGCCCCCATGCATGAAGGCACATCTACCTGCATGATGATGCATACATGCATGCCTTGACATACACGCCGTCGGAATTTTGCCTTCTACCCCAATGACATCATCACATAAGAGATGCGCCAAAAACGGATGGAAAATGACAAAGCAGTTCCTGGAACTCGCGCCCCATTTTTCGCTATGCACCAAATCATATTATATAGGTTACCAACGTGGCAATTTCTTTTCCTTTTTCAAATGTACTGATAAGGGGGGACGACAGCTCGAACATCTTTGATAAGTGCGTAGCAACGTAACACAACATTCACGCAACTCCAAGTTATGAAATACGAAGTGAGATCGTAATCCGTTAATCATAACAAGGGGCAACTAATTTTTGCTCCGCCCTGAATAACAACCCGGAAGCGAAATACAATTCCTCTGGCATTAGAATAGGGAGACGAGAAAGCAATCTGGAACGGACAATGACTGAAACGCAAAAAGCATTAAATCAATCACGACAGTATTGTACTGTAAAAAGCGAAAGGCCCCGAAAATTCTAATTTATTTTTGCTTCTCCCTCTTGCTGTCCTCGTCGTCCGCCCACGTATGACATGAGATGACATATGACATGGTCCTCGCCGAAAGTTCCCGATGAAACGAGACCGTCAGCGGATCGAGTCTTCAAACGACATCATTGTGGAGGACACAAAGATGAGCTCTATCCAGCGCGAAGGAAGGGCAGGCCGAGAGGAAAAGTGACGCAATGACGGGGGAATTTCGTCACGGATGACCCCCTGCACATCATTATGCACTTACTCCCACCTGATTCATTTCATCCGTCTTCCCTTGCACTCTCTTTCTTCATTTGTGGACGCCTTCGCGGTTCTTCCTCGACAGCTGGACCGATTTTCATTATCGTAGATGGCTGATAAGACGATACGACCCACGAGATGATAATCTCTTCTGAGTCTGGACCAGTTAAACCTCGAACGAGGCCACCGACTTAATATGGGAAAGCCAAAGTTTGACCTTATTAGACTTTATCTCATCTAAACCGAAATTGGGCGCCCGATCCTGGAAGTTTAGAGGCATTTCGCCACATCAGTGATGCCAAAGATGGAACCACTCACACCGGAAGATCCCCGCGGTAACGAAAAATTCCTCCAACGAAACGCCCGATTCTGGGCATTCCCCACACGATTTGTCTCGACTCTCTGCGATTCACTTAAGGCATACCCCCTCTCCCCCCCCCCCCCCCCCCCCCCCCCCCCCACCCCCCCCCCCCACCCCTGCGGTTCCCTGAAGGCATCCCCCCCCCCCCCCCCCCCCCCCCCGAGAAGGGCCACGGCTCAAGAATATGAGGGAACTGACCTTCCCGAAACCATTCTCGTCCGGCTCGGCATCCTATCACATGGTGATCACACTGCCGCTGTGGAGACTCGACTGCCTCATTCCGAGGTTGCGTTCCGACACGTCAGAAGGACTCGAGGCGAACGCTTTCCACGACATTCGAGCCCGGATCGAACAGTTGTACAAACAGGATAAGGGAATCCCCCCGAGATAACGCAACTGATAGCTGAAAATTAGATTTTTCAGATTTTCAGGCACACTGCCGGAAAGAAAAACCCTGGGACAGATTAGCCCCATGCTTTTAGGAAAGTTTGCTCTTAGGAATATCACGTGCACGCTAAACGTGGGGAAATAATTAGGGACGAGTAATCAGAAGGAATCATTAATTATGCGTCTCGGAATTATGAATTAATTGGGCGACCAAGGGGAAATTTCATTAAGCGTCTGAGACAAACCAAAGATACTCTCACCACGCCACAATTGCAGCATAGATAAAGTTGAAACTAATATAATGCAGGTGCATCAGGATACGACTGGAGCAATATATGCGTAGCATATGCAAAATCATAAAAAAGTAAAATTGAGAATGGTCTGAAGCATCGGGTTAATAAACTATTTCAGGAATTTTTGCCCGCGAGAGTCCCGATAGAATCTACCCACGAACCCAATCACGATATCGGTAGCTGAAACCTTGGCGAATCAACTATTTCGCAATCCAGTCAAAACTCATCGAAGGATAGCTCATACTCCATGTGAGCCGAAACCAGAAGTCTATTTCCACCTGCGAGGTTCGTGGGAGATCTCGACCGTCACCAATAGCCACGGGCGTTGCCCAGAAGCGAATCGAAACCGAAAGGAATACAGAATATTTCTCGGTTCCACGAAGGAAAACAGCGTTTTCTTCTTCAACGCTTCGGCAGTATACCGTCAGGGACCGGTCGTACTTCGTAACGTGTACTTGGTCGTACAGGTTTCACCCCTTTTGCCAAAGAGGCATCGAGTCGGAAAACCCTCGCTTTCTTTCTGCACACTCGCTGAGCAGACAGATAAAGGGCCTTTCGCCCCGAAGGCTACTGTGGGAATTCCTCGTCCGGCGTGGATCCAACGGGGCGTGAAGGCGAACACGGACTAAAGAGGACGAGGCCGCGATCGAACCCGAAAACCAGGGAAAAGGGATCATGAATGGGACTCGACACGATCCATTGGGATGGGCCCTCCCATTCATTCCGTCGTCCTTTTGTCTCCCGAGCGTGATCGATGCAGGGCAATCTCATTCCCTTGACCAGGAAACGAGAGCTCGTCAATAAAGCAAGGGGCGCCATTTCCACCGAGATTAAGCTAAAATAGTCGTGGGAGAATCAATCGCCAGAGATCACCCGAAACTCTTCAACGACCGAACGACCGAACGTCTCATTAGTTTTTCAGTCGGTCCTACGAATGCGATTCGCAATGAAGCATGCGTAAGTGTTCCTTCCCGTACGATTTTCTGCCTGACGACCTCGATGGTTCGCATAAAAGACGGAACCAATGCGAGCACCCTATGGTAAATATCATGAATTTATTAAGCGGATTCCCGTGTCGACCACGCCATGCGCAAAACATTCGCCATCTCGGAGGAACCTTTCGCTTGGGCCGAACGGATGTCCCCCGCGCCTCATGGATGTCCCCCTCGCCTCTTGGATGTCCCCCCGGCCATCGACTGTTTTGCGAGATAATGCTGGCTTTAAATTTTTAGCGATGGGGTGCGAGCCGGGTTCTCGTCATCGATTTATTGAACTGTTTTCTTGGCTTCTATGGGTAAGGTAGGGCAAGTAACTACAGGGTATCTCACTTGACATGATTAAGTACACCTACAACTTCCTTTAGGGGATTGGGCATTCATGAATAACTTAAAATGTCGTATATTCAAGTACTTTTGAAACTACTAGAATACCAGTTTTTATGCTGGATCTTTAATGCAAGATCAACAAGTACGGAATATCGATTCACATCCATTACGTCACCCAAGAAATTAGGAACCAATTTGCCTTGAAGTCAACGAGAACTGATATGGCGCTTCATTCCAAGAATTGGTCATAATTTTGCGATTCGGTGAGGAATCAGGGCCGTCAAAAAGCTTTACGACCGCCATATAGATAAAATTGCGCAATCTATCCATCGCTGCAGCATTGGCAACAACAAAAAAATAGATAATTTCTTTTGCGGTGTAAATTACAACTTATCTGACGACTATCATTGCTACAACCACTTCTGAAGTTCGAAATTGCAATTACAAGTAAATTAGTGATTTAACTAAAATGAAATTCAATTACTCTGCCAATTAGAAGTCCTTCCGTACCGAATACAATATAGGTGTCCCCTTCTGCATTTCGAAGATCACCTCAGAAACGTGACTTAGAAAAAAATCTGCCCCTCCTCGTGTTCCCCCGAAAGTCAGGTCCCCCCCCCCCTGTCACACGATTGCGTCTCGAGCCACGGATCGCAGTCATTTCTGGACGCTGCAGAGACTGGAAAGGCGAGTAGCACCGATGAAAATGTAGTGTGCATGCGAAAGCCGCCCACGCTTCTGCATGCTCGGAGCAAATGTCTCTCGAGCATGGTCTCATGATTTCAGGAAATTGGTGTCGACACGACCGCATCGAACGATCCTCGCATACCGCTGTTTCGAACGATCGAAAGATTCTTCACGGATCGAACAGACACCGAAACGTTCGAAACGAAGCTTCGCACAGAAGCAAGCAAAACGCAATGAACCGATTTAAATGCCCCCATTGCCTCCATCCTCGACCTTGCGGAAAAACGACTCGGGAGGGAATTGAAACCCCGGTTATTAAAATACTTGAACCACACGACCTTCGGCATCCCTTCGATCAAGGTTCTCGGTCGTAGTCGAGAAACCGGCCTAAAGACCTGCTATCTCTGGTCGACATTGCGTAACTAAAAGCTAGAAATCCGTTTGCCGACGCCAGCGTGCATTAATGCTGAATGCCAGCGTATTCGATGACGACAGGGCCCCCTTGCCCCTCCTTGCCCCCCTGCCGCCAGCCCCCTCGTTCCAATCCTTCCTTCGAGGAAGCGACAAGTGACCTTGACCAAGCGAGATGTGACCTTGGCAAGCCGTTGGATTCGCGTCCGAATTCAGTCCGGATGGAGAGGGGCAAGAGCCGGACCGGGGGAGGGGGGGGGTTTCACTGGAAATTCCTGCCCTGCATCGAGAGCGATACTAGGGAAAATCCCACGCTACGTCAGCAATGGCGTCTTTCTCTTTTAGCGACCCGAACTGACACGATCGATGATTCCCTCGGGCCTGTATAATTTGAAACCTCCTGAGACCCCGAGACCCACGACCCGGTCGTTACCTTATATTTTCCTTTCCTTTCTCAAGCTTCTTTTCTTAACACCCCCCCCCCCCCCTTTTTTTCCCCTTCCTGTTTCTGGCCCAGGCACGAGACAGTTGAGCTTTTTTTTTTTTAATGAGCCGAGTGCTTGGAAACGGTTTCATAATCGCATTAAAACAGTCACAGGGAATCGAATTAGACTTCTCAGATTTCGCTGAGGCGAAATTATAACGAGGCAGAAAAAGCGAATGCGTTCGTTAGAACTCAGTTAGAATACACAAATGATCCTGTTTTTGTCACCTTTCAGCTAATGGGACGGGATACGAACGAGATGGATCTACCCACGCCCCAACACACAATAGCACGAAAGGGACATAAATAGCAGTTTATGCAGGACAAAAAGCTGCGGAAAACGTTCCGTCTCGTCCCGCTTCTCGTGGGAAACGCAGACGTCGCGCACAGGTGCATGCGGTGGCCGTCCGCAGAGATAGGAATTGCCAGACGCAACCTCAAGCGCCATTTTTCCCCCCCTCCTTCATTATGATCATCACTTCTCATCAGACAAAAGGCGAGAAAGAAACCACCATCGCCATCTCATTAAATGTCTTTTTCCTTTTTTTTTCTGGCATCACGAAGATCGGACGGACTCACCCGAAACAGAGGGTCTCGATGGAGCCGAGCTTGGATCCCCTGCTTCCCATCTCATTCTGCCTGGCCCCCAGCCACGACTCCTGCGAAATCCAAAGAAACAGAATCCATCACGGAAACGAAATCGATCGAGGAGCGCGCGTCGCACCGTCCTGCGGTCATCGGCAATCTAACCCCAGAGCCGTGTGATTTACCGCAGGCGGTTTCGGCAGGTGTGCAACTCATCACGCGTCCCGGCTAGAATTTCCACGGAGACGAGAAACGATTTCCACCGAGATGCGAACGTTTTCGGCACGTGGATTACGGCATTCTCTCACTTTCCACGATGTAGGCTCCGCCGACCATGCGTCGCACAGACGGAACGAGGGAAAGTGCTTCGACGGTCTTCCGCGTGCGACCCCCCGTGATGTCACACAGATGTCATCGGGAAAGGACGATTCTCCGTTCGCGGAACGATTCTCCGTTCGCGGAACGATCCAGACGATCTGCCCGCTTTCGCGGACGTGCGATGAAAATCTGGTCGCTGTCGGCATTCGATGCAAACGAGGCGCTGGGCGTGCCGCAGCCTTAAATAACCTGCGACTGCTTCCGTTCGAGGCTCGGCGAACAATCGTTTCATTTTTTTTTTTCAAGTATAGGCATGAAGACTCGATGGACTTTCTTTCGCTTCTCGTAACCGTACGAAGATGTTATCCGCTGCGTCAGAAAGTCGTTCGGAAGGTCGGAGAATATTTCAATCCGGAATGTTGAGTCTCGCATCGAGCCATTAACTCGTACCTTCCTCTGAATGCAGACACGGTACGGCAGACGACACACGCGGCATCGTCTCTGGGAACTCTTCCATAAACATTGCGTTCCTGAGAATCTGCGCCACACACCAGGTGGGAATGCATTCGAAACGAGACCTTGCGGTGAGGGGGGCATCGAAGATCGAAGAGGCAAGGATTCTGGGAAAGTCGCATCGTTTATTCGCCGAGACACAAGGCAGTCGGACCTCTGCCCTTTTCGATTCCTTTTCAATTCCCTCTCAATTCCCCGTCGTCTGACATGGAATCAGGGCGGTTCGGGGGCGACGGTTTCCCGGCTTCTTCGTGTTATGAATGCCGGCGGCAGCGTTCGGGTCACGTTCAGAGATTAGTTCGATTCAAAAATTGTGGAAACGCGGCTGAGTCGGTGCTTTTGTTCGAAAGATTCGTTTCTGAAAGTAAATCTTAATAATTGCGGGGAAATTAGCTGTCAGTTATACGCCTTTACGAACGTGGTCCCGTGTCAAAAACGAGACAGGACTCGATACTTTCCCTTGGGCATGCAAAACGAAGTCGCCATCGCGCTTACGCTACGCGTCTATCTACAGAAGAGGAACGACCCACGTGTCGAAGCGAAGGCTCACCTGTTGCGGATCCTGCAACATTCGCGGCACTGCCAACGGGAGCGAACGGTCACTTCATGAATTGTGCAACGTCGAGGGAGCCGACGCGAAGTGAACCCGTCTCTGGAAAACCGACGCACGGAATGACCGACAGCCGCTTTCACTTTCGGGGAGGAAGGAGGGGGGGGCGGGGGAGGGGGGGGGGGGGGGGGGGGGCCCCGGGGGGGNGGGGGGGGGGGGGGGGGGGGGGGGGGGGGGGGGGGGGGAAGGGGGGCCACTGCGTGTCACTGCGCTGCGTACACCGCTACCGAGACGGCGGGAGGATCAAGTTCAATCGATGTTGGCATGGTGACTCCGAGTACACACTCTCACATGCACCCCATTCCCCTACACTAGGAACGATGTAAAGGGCTCCGAGATCCGGATATTATAATGGATGAGCCAATTTCCGTGTTTATTCTCTTCCCGTTGCCTTTTTTTCTCCCTCAGGCATTCAGGCATTGTTTTTTTTTTCACTCATTCCCCCACAATCTAATAATTAAAAAGCAGTGCATCTCAACTACCTGAAAAAAAAAATTCGGCTGGGATTCCATGGAAAAGGCACCAGTTAGGTAACGGATTCCTCGAGTCGTGCGAGGCTCTTCCCTATCTATAGCATTCAGACAGGAATGAAGTTCCCCACCGACGTCACGATCGCGCTCGCACACCAATAGACGTCATCGATCGCATGGAACGAAAAACGAGGCTGCGGCGACGAAGAACGAGGTAGGCACCGGCCACAACCGGACACAGCGGCACGCAACCTCCTCCTGGATCGGGTATCCCTCGCACAGAGGCATGGACCATCCGTCGGAGGGAGTGGCCGCTGCCCGTGCCTCCCTCCATCCCGTGGGTGTGTCCCTCCCATTTCCCCCATTTCCTCTGCGGTGTATCTGCCTCGCGTCCGCTGGCATCCGTCATGTCTAGGGACAGATGGGCAGGTGAATCGATTTCGTTTCGCGAATGGCATGTCGTCATACGCGTCGAGCCCGCACAGAAGGGCGTATGTACGAGCATATTTAGGTAAGAAAGCGGTATATATTTTTTAATGCATAGAATCCCCGTGTTCTACCGTGCAGGACTCAGGGGAAGGTGGAAATCTCGTGATGGAGCTGTTGCGTGATGCAGTACCTCCCAATCCAGCCATCATTAGGACTCGACACGGTCACTTTTTATCATTAACCCTTCACTTCAGAAGACGCATTGCAAATCGAACGTTGCACGCGAAAATGCGAGCCGCGTTCCCGACGACCGACGCGGCCAGAAGGCCCTCGAAGGGAGACCTAGCGTATCAAAGTTTTAATTCTTCCGGGGATTTAAGCCCGGGGATTTAAGCGCGTGGATTTCCGCTAATCCAGATCCATCTCCCCGAGATTGCATATGCAATTTCAGACAATGCTCCGTCGAGGGGAATTTGCCTAAAATAGCACATTTCCGCCTCCTCTCGTATTTCCCTTTGTTTATGTCTCCATCAGCCTGAAATTATATTCATGCACACCTCTGCGCTTTCCATTTTTCATCAAAAAATGGGTCGAGACAGAGTCCATTTTCCCCACTCTTTGGGAGCTGTGACACGCCGTAGCGCAGCAATCCTACATTTTTCAGAGCCTCATTACTTGGAGTACTGACCAAGAGGATTTTTTTTTACCCCTGAAGATAAGCCTATGCATTCGAGTTAACAATATTTTCAACGGTTTCTTTTTCTTCGCCGCTTTCCCTATTGAGGCTCTTCGGATCCGGAAAGTACGAGGGAGGGGGAATTGGCACATCAATGGCTGATGGAATCAATTTATAATTTAAAAATTGATATTGGCAGCCATTAACCTGCCCAATAACCGCAACTTAGATATTTGGGGGTTCGCTATTTTTTTTTTTGGATTTCATGTCAGTCACGAAGTCGACCAACTTCGGCACGAGTTTCTCCTGATGTTCGAGTGTGCGAGGCCATCAATGCCAAAATGAAGCAACATGGAATTAATATTCACACATGTCAATATCGATGAGTGATATTAGTACCCATGAGTTGCACATAACGAGGTGCGGCTTCGATCTGCATTTCAATTGCCGATAAAAATTACTCCAATATAAACGAAATTAAAAAAAACTTCAACTGCTTCTCGTGCGACAATTTCTGGACCATTTCTGCAATCGTCCCAAGTTGTGTAAATTTCTTTAAATATAAATAAACAGTGGCGCCATATGGCGACTTCTTTTTAATTCCACTCATATAAGTAATTAAAAAATACAATACATTAATTTTACAGGCGAAACTCCCCATGCGAAATACTTCCGGCTCATGCAATCGAATTCGTCACGGTCCATCTACCAGAGGTAATTGGCGTAATTGGTGTCGGCGCTCGAAATCCCCCGAATCCAGTCCAGGCATGCGAATCACTGCGATCGATCAATCTCTCAGAAGGGCAACGGGACTCCATTAAAGCCGATACGACATGCGGCGACGGACATCACGTTCGTGCATTGTCATTTAAATTCTCGTGTAAATGACAATAAATGACAATACATGCCCGCGAAATGCACTCACGAAACCTAATTGTCGGCTCCAAGCTGGAAATCTCTCTCGTGCGAACAACGGCGATGGCGGAACCGAAAGGCGAATCATCGGGTCGTGCTCTAGCGCTCTGAGAAAGTACTGGAATTTAAATTCCACGTGGGAGGGTGCGTGAAAAGGACGTGAAAAGGACGTGAAAAGGACGCGAAATGGGCGTGAGCCTGTGCGACACTCGGCCTCAGAGATCGACCGATCAGAAATTCTTAATTCGGTCGTCGAGAGAGTTCAGTACGAGGCACGACCGTCGGGTATCGTCATGCAAACGAATTCGTGTCGTCTCTAAAACGGAATCGACACGTTTCCAAGAAGGTACCGACCTCGACGGCGACGCTTTTCGCCGAGACGCAAGGGCCGACTATAAAGGGCTGGGGCATGGTCTTTGCTTCGAACGACCGGTTCATCCTCGGGAGATCCAAAAGTCCTTTGCATTAATATATTATTCATCGATGTTTTATATGTCATGGCTGCGCTGAATTATTTAGAGGAATTACGTAAGGTTGATCGTATCGGAGCAACCTTCAGGAAAGCCCGTGACAGTGACTTCGCTCTCGTTACGCAGCTAAAACCGGTAAAGGAGAAGACTTCGTGAAGCGTTCACAAGCGTTTCATATATTGCAATTGTAGTCGGCACCTGTCTCAACAGTTATTTTATTTTTCCGTGCAGTGCTTCCAAAATGCTTTATTATTTTTATTTTCCATTCAGGTCGTCTCTGATTGGACAACTCAAGGCATTTTTTTTGTGGCATTTTTTGACAGACATTTTCTGTGCCCTCTGCGAAGCCCCGACTCGGCCGATGCCACGATGAACCAGCTTAGGATTATCCAGAACCTTATCGGAGAATCAAACGACTCTTGCATTCGAAGAAAGGGCATCGTGGGCATCTTCAAATCCCCAAACGGGGCCCTTCGATCATGGAAGATAGGAATCAGTCAGGCGGGGCATTGTTTTCCTCTGCGAAAATCGCGTCATCGCTTTCACACAGGTCGTCACGTATCCATCACCGAGGCAGATTTTGACAATTGTCGTTGAGCATCTTCACGGCATCTTCGCAGCTCTCTTTTGTCTGGTGTCATCGACTCGATGCCAGAACAACTCCACGCACGGCTTTCGTGCAAGGCAAGACGTGGGGCAGAAGGGAAGAAGGAAATCGGCAAGAATGGAACCGGGATAATAATTTAAAAAAATAAATGAATAAATAACAAAAATAAAAATAAAATTAATCCGACTCGAAAGATATGCATCGAGTGAGGCTCGCGAAAAAAAGGACGCCTTGACCGCTGCTGAAGTCTCCTTTCATGGAGTCAAGGAGAAGGGAAAGTAACGAGAAGCGAAAAGCCGGAAACGGCAGCTGTCTTTGTGGCACGTGTCCTTACTCTCGAGTGGGCGTCCTTTCCAGCTCGAAAGGAGAGGCCATCGGGTCAATTATCGTTCCATGGTACCTCTCTAACACTTCCGTCGTCTAACGGTATATTTAAAAAAAAATAAATAAGTACTGAAATGGTCTTCAAAGGCATTATCGGTCTTCCCGAATCCCGACTCGCGTGCGCAGCGCCCAGCCTAGGTTCGCTGTGTTACGTCATTTTCTAGAGCTGTCAACCCTTCCGCTGTTCCTACGATAGCCGATGGATCCAGAGCCGATAGAGAGCTGATAGAGCTGATACAACTGATAGAGACGGTTTCTACTTTACTGCACGGTGTGGCAGAGTCGCGAGTTGGGAATCCTGCACGACGCGTTCCCCTCCCGGCCTCTGCGTGCCTGACACGTTCCCTTACTTGTTACTCCATCTATTCCATGTCAGGCGTATCCGATTAAACCTCGATATTACGAGCACTCACCGGCGAAGACAAGTTATTTCCTTGTCGGATGAGGTCGTTGACAGCTTGCTGCTGATTTGGAGAAAGCTTTGCCAAATTCCCTTCTTTTCTCTCCCTTTTTTCCCCAGAATGCTTGACATGCTGCTACGGTGGAAAACTGGATCTTCCAGGTTTGAAAATCCCATTTGCATGACCATCCGTTCTGACGTCTGTCAGCGATTCTCACTCTCGAAGAATTGTCGACTCTTTCCTCCCACACCGATCACGTGACGTCATCTCCCCTCCACAAAAAGGCTCGGGGAAACGACTGGAAGCGGATGACTTGCGGCGAGAGATAGGACACGATACCTTAATGTCGTGCTCCTTAGCATAGCTTACACGCACATCAAATATAGTGTAAATTCATTTGCAAAATGTTGTGCCACAACTCGCTCGTAAGTCTACAGAAGTCTCTTCCGAATATTACGTCTCAAACCCAAACGAGTACGCTACCTTCGATACATGATAATCGATAGACACAAACTCGCTTCATGTACCGATATCTACTCATTACTTGAAAACAGGAACAAAAGAAGAATCTGCACGAACTTCAAATAAAGATCAAAATCTTATCTGTCATTAGGACGAAGCAGGTGCACAGGGCGACTGATCGACCATCTGGCAACTAGTTCTTGCTTGTTTCGGCAGGGCAAGTCATGCGACTGCACTTGGCAAGACCGGCCTAGCCACCTGAATGGCAAGAGTCACGCTTACTTTGAAAATAAACCAAGGATCCTTGAAGTAACGGATCCCCTACGAAGTGGCATTTCACAGGAAGCAAGAGAAGAACGATGCACGGGGACAGAGTCGAGCCATCATCGAATTTCTCCGAGAATTCGTGCATGTATCAGTCAGCAGGTACTGTCGGGTGTTTGATAGTCGATCTTGGAGATCCACCCTGATGAGTCCGATTCTCCCACACCATTAGGCTTACAGAATTTTGCATTTGTCACCTCTTTCGGGGCATAGCTCTGGGCACAATCGGCCTAGGGAAATACGTAAATCGATTAAAGGACTCGGGTATACCTCAGTCCATATGGCCTACATTTACTAAAGTTTGACATGGCTTCTATTTTGACCTCTTAACTTCGATTCGTTAAGGAATAGTCTTGGTCAAATTCAGGTTCATCACCTTCTACACTATGGATCTCTCCAAGCATCATGAGTTTATTTGAATAAATTTAAGGAAGATTGAAGGTTCATCATTTTTTTCGCGGCATGCGCTGTGTCAGTTGACTTTGCCATTGCTTACGAGGTAGAATATGGGAGAAGTGTAAAAGTAAAAGTAAGAGAGTAGAGGCTCACAGGAAGCGATACTCCGAAAGGTGGGGGATCCAAATACAGCAGAGAAATCTAGTGACCCATTGTCAACACTTCCGTGTGGCATGCTTCCAGGCAGCGAAATTGGGATTCGACACATAGGGAGTCCCTTCAATAAAAAACCCAAGTGTCTCGTTGAGTCCGCTGCTCGGCCAAGAGTTATTGACGCGTGTCCGCGATGTGACATTATGCGGCAGCCCTCTCAATGAATGGGGTTCGTGTGAATGCCGTGTCGCCCCTCGGTACACTCTCTACTCTTTGGTATAGGCCTCAACTTGAGCCCAGCCTGAGGACTGTCTTCAGGCGAGACCTAAACATAGTGTTTCCATCTGAACCATGAAATCACGAGTCATTAGAAGAGTAAAGAACCACAAGAGGATGAGTCATCATAACATAAAATCGGCGCCGTTTAACCTGCAGGGCCTCTGCCTGCATCACGCGGAAGCTAGGGTATAATAAGAGTCTATCTCGTAGAAGGATATTTTACATCAGCAGCAGTGGTGTATTGTACTCCAGACAGGAGGCCGACCCCCCCCCCCCCCATTCCCTTCAGCCCTTGTAGTGTCTAGCGCTTCCTCTGAGGGACTTCTCCCGCCCATGAATACATTTGCTCGGCATATCTCCTCCTCCATCTTCCCCCGCCTTTCCGCTACCCTGCTCTCATGAGCCAATATACCCCATTGATCAGTGGTATTTAAACAGCGAACTATTTTTCGAAACAGTCTAATTTAACAATTAAAAACCCGATCCTCTTGAAAATTATATTTTCCTGATTTATAGTCGAACGGTGAGTTTAACTGGTACGAGGCAAACTTTGTATAAACATGCGCGAGTTTCGTGGCTTCCCTCGATTCAGAAAATCCTTAAAGACAGCAGGATCGTGGCCCAGACAACTTGAATTATCAACACAGTGTTAGGTCATCATCGTCACGTATGAAAATAGTGAGATCTTTGGTACAGTCTGCTTTCGAATGCTTCGCGCAAAGTCGCCGATTTCATGGTTATTTAGTGGGTGAAAATAACTTTAGATGATTCATGTCTTCTTAGGTGCCACAGAATCCGATTTAGTTGCTTTTATAGCATGATTCCGCAGGATTCATACTGCCTAGTACCGAAACGTGATGAAAGTCTAGCGTTGCCCAGTCAATATTAAACCACGAAGTCCTCTGTCGCTAAAGATTCTGCACGACACCTCGCAAAATCGTGAGGTCACGTTGTTTCCAAAAAGCGCATATCAAAGCAAACACAACAAAAGCCAGGGGGAAAAAAAAACCAAACACACAGTTTGAAAGTGCTGCCGCTGGATTGTTGCCATCAATTCGTTATGTTGTCTGAGTGAATTTTGCTTTTGTTGCGTCGATTCGTATTTTCATCGGCTACATGTCCTAATGTTCTGATAGAAAGATAAGAGTCCTTCAAGGAGTCAAGCGGATTGGAGCAGCATTGGATATGATCTGGCACATACCCTGACATTTCCGTCCAACAATAATCAGGAAATGTTTGCTGACGATGTCTTTATTTAGATCTTCGTACGCCAGCTCTCAACAATCGAGATTAAGGTAAAAGGGACTGACCTTGGCAATGAAGTCATACGAGCGTTCCCCCCACCTTAAATCCAGACGACTTTAGATTCAGCCCCACCGAGTCGTAGACGACCCATGCTTTCCTTTTCGCTTCCTCCTGGGGCCCATTCCACAGAAGATTTACAAGCTACAAGTTACAAGTCTATTACTTGTAGAATCAAGTTTCTGTTCCACAAAAGAAAATTGTACAAGGAAGATTTAC
>CAJPEV010001268.1:37180-71512 GCA_905338385.1 Darwinula stevensoni | reverse complement strand
GGGGCGGGGGGGGGGGGGGGGGGGGGGGGGGGGAGGGGGGGTCATCTGCATGCATCGAGATCTCGAGGGTGGCTTTGCCTTTCTCGCCTACCTTCCCGAGAAGAAACCATCCCTTTTATTCCAGGTGGCAGGAAACTCGACGATGACCTTCTCTGTACGAAACGAGGACGGGGTCGACGGCCGACCCGCTCGACTCGATCGGGAATCTTTCTCTTCGTCGTCGTACCCGATCCGGTAGGAGTGACGCGTGGGAGTGACGATGCGACGGGCGCAGATGTGGCTCGGTCCGACGAGAAACCGATCGCCGGTCTCTCCGAAACTCGATGTCGACCCGGCGTTTCCAAGCGAGGATTCCGACTCGACGAAAATAGTCCAGAAGAAAGCCCGAGGAGAAACTCGAGGGATTTCTGTATCTCCTACGATCGCGAGCGATTCGTTAGCGGAAAAAAAAGGGAAAACGTCGCGACGGTCCGAGTCGACCGGAAACTCGATCGAGCGAATTCGCAACCTCGAAGGGCGTTTCCGAGCGGCGAGTTTCTCACGCCCACGCCCGACCGAAATCCCCCTAAAAGTCTGTCGACCGTCGCGGGAGAGAAACGACTACGGGCAGGGCCGAGCTCATCCGACTCGGTCAGCTTAGTTCCGCCTCTGACGGGGGAATGGAAGGTGAATCGCTCAATTTTCCACTTCCAGCCCGTGACTTCCTCCCATTCAATGGAACATCCCTCCATCTTTAGTTCTCCCCTCCTTTCTTCCTTTCAAATCGCATCTGACTTTACAATGGGCGTTTCGGAGGGGAGAGGGAGTGGGGGGGAGTGGGGGAGGGGGGGGGGAGGGGGGGGGGGGGGCGGTGCGCTGTTGCTAGGCGAATGGAACCTGCACCTCCCGCAAAGGTTATCGCGTTTCATCCTGAATGCATGATTTTATCGGTAGATTCCACTTTTTCCTTACCGCTCATGTGTAGGGATTTTTCAGATGGTATCCGGGAACGAATGCATCGGGACGTGACTTAATGGACAAAATATGCGCGTAATCACTTTTTGGAAAGAAATTCCGTCATCATCCGGAACGGCCTCCTGCGTTCCTTCGTCGTCTCGGTACGTATCGTTTTTCTTCCGATCTTTCGGTCTCGTGGATGCCGAGAGTTTCGCCTTTCTCGCTTCGGCGATTCGAAACTCCGTGCATTTTTTCCCCCAACCGTCCCAAAAGGGGAACGAAGGGAATCGACGAAAGAGTTGATGCGAGGACGACGAACTCGAACCGTACTCGACCGCGAATCGACGATGCAGGAAAACGATCCCGAAGGAAAAGCCGGTCTCGTTTCTCGAGGACTGGAAGATCGGAAAAAAAAAGAAGCACCGTCGCCGCATCCGACGCGGCACGTCGATCGAAAGACGCCCTGCACTGCGAGCGACGTCGGGGCATCCTCGAAAGGGCTCGGGAAGGGCATCCTCGAATCCCCTTCGAAGGACGCAGGAAGCCCGGGAAACGAGATCGTCTAGTGCTGCCCCTGCCGGGAACCCCCGGAGACCCCCTCTCGACCCTCGAGACCTCCAGCCTCAGTCCTCTGCGTGGATCCCGACCATGAACGGCTTCGTCCCGCTGCTCCTCTTCCTCGCTCCCCTCTTTTCCCTTTCGGCCGCACGTGAGTTCTCTCGCACTCGTTTCTCGTACGCACTTTCGGCCTTCGCGTCGTTAACCCTTCACCCCGCACTCCTTTTACGTCCCGATCGAGCCAGGTCTGTCGTTTTCTCACTTTCGACCAAAAATCACTCGACGTCGTGACGCGTCTCGGAGACGGTTGCGTGTGTCGTTTCCAAATTTCAACCGCATGATCCCGAGTCAAAATTTCCCCAGTTTTTCACCGGTTTTTAGTTTCCAGTTTTGCATTAACACTTGAATCTGTTGCCTATCATCGCTCGGTGGCCCGCGAACCGTCACCGCGATATGCACGATGAATTTCTTCTCGTTAGACACTAGAAACACACGAGTTTTCGCGTACGATTTCCCACGTGCCACGCGATCACCGGAGGGAGACGTCCATGAAGTTAAAAAGCACTTTCTTGCGACGCCACCGATACGTGTAATGTGTTGTTTTTCTTTTCACTTATCGCGAACGACACTTTGACGCATTCAAATGACACACGCAAGGTTTATCATACCGTGCCCGTAGATGCAAATCGTTCCATGCTTTCGATGAAAGGTGTCAGAAGCATGCACTAGCGCGTTGGAAATTCCCTGCGTCGCACTGCGCTGTGTGGGGTGCCGGAAAATCCGCATTACTACGCTCTACCACGTTAAGCGGGGGGAAGGGAATGAAGAACGACAAAAAAAAAGAGCTTGGAACGGGACTGCAAGACCCTGCATTCCGTCGGCTATACTGCTCGGAGCAAAATAGACATTAAAATGTTAAATTTCAGTTGTTCGTACTCGGTCGAACAGAATTTTTGCTCTCAGAGAACGGTTCGTACGTCGATCTCGTTCGGAGAGCGAAAACTGATGCCGTCGCCGCGCCGACGACTTCATCGGGAAGCGATGGGAAAAATCTCCCGTCGAAAACGTCGGTGGCTCTCGGCGAGCGCGGATTCGAGGGGGAAAACATCGGATCCCGTTCGAAATGCCTCTCGCGTCGACGAGAGACACCGCGACGAGCGAGACGTCGCGGAGCCGCGTTGCGACGCCGCGTACGCGTTCGGGCGGAATGCCCCATCCGCTCGAGACGGGATTTCGAGGGAATTCGGAGGGATCGCGTGACTCTCGCTCGCCCCTTAGAAGTGGCGCCGAAGGGGGACTTCGCCCGGCTGCGACGGGACCTCCTGGTCGGGTACGACGAGAAGACCAAGTCCGGCTCCGCCGATTCGCCCCCCGTCGTCGTCAGAACCGGCTTCACCTTCGTTCACATCGACTTCGTTCGTTTCGCTTCCTCCTTCGACGCTCCGCGTCCCCCTACGTCGTCTCATTCCTCCCGTTTCCTTCTCTCGTGCAGGACGACGTCAAGGGGGAGCTGCTGGCGAACTTCTGGATGAAGATGGTGAGTTTGGGGAGGGAGAGAGAGATGCATGCATACCGGGTTGGGCAAAATTCACCCGACACGGGACGGAAAGGCGTACGTTCGTCGCGAACACGCATCGCGAACGCAGATGCTCGTGAATGCACGATGCGATTGCACGCGTCAGGTGCGGCGTCGAAACTCGACACCATCTGCGGCAACGCAGACACACTCGCTCGGTGACGTCGCCCGAACGGTCGGCGTAGTAACGATATTTGATGTTCTCGAAGAAAATAAGGACCGGTCGGGCGTGCGAGGCTAAACCATCGACCTTCTACTCTGTCCTCTAACCGTTGGCGAAAAGAACGAAGTTCACAGTCACTCCATTCCAAAGAACGAAAGAAATATGCTTGCACTTTAATTGTCGGGGAAACTTTCGTCGAAGTGGTACACTTTATAACAGCATATTCAAGTGTGATTAATTTATTTTCAAATCGGTTTCTCTTTAATAAAATGATCAATGTTATTACCGAATATATGGTTCCTATGACAGTTTGCCTGAAACTCTGCAGAAAAATCACCACTGCTTTATGTGGAAAAATGACGTCCGCGCCAACCCGCAGGGCTAACACTTACGGTCCGGGAAGGTATGTGACTGAGTTTCTCGAGATCCACAGTTTCATAACTTCGGAACGCAAAAAGATAGAGACTTGTTCTTCGTCGGTAATCGAAGCATAAGCAATCAATCTGCATAGTTAACTAATTTGAAAATGTTTTCGAAGGACGTCCACCGTCGTCCGATGGTAGTTAGGACTGGACGTACTATTTAATCCGATGTTATTTAATCTAACGAGCACTTTCGATCCGATGGACTCGAAAGTGCTTAATAGCACCTCTTTTAAAAGTCGGTAAATTCATGACATAAATCGTAAATTTGGAGATCGTAAATAATTCATACGTTACGTGTCTATTTGACTCTGATCCCGCTGCGTGTAGGCATATATATTTTCTTCCTCCAGTTGCTTAAAAACCACGTCAATTCCCCCCCCCTCACCTTTTTATTGACGATGGACGAGAATCGGTCCGCGTTTCCGTTTGTTTATTTCGTTCGTCTAACGTCTGTCGCAGCCCCCACAGCATATATTCTCATTCATGGAGTCGCTTTAAATTTGAAAGCAGGGAGTTCGATGGAAACAGGCAGGCATGAGAGATGAACCAGATGTCCTCGATGGGAAAATAGTACCGACGTGCGTGACGGTAGCCCTCGGGGCATTTCCCCGATCCCGACCTTGGAAACCATAAAGGGTGACGGGAGAAAAAAAAACTGGAGAGGAGAGAGAGGACATAGTGAAGTCTTTGAGTGGATTCAAAGAGGCTTTTCATCGTCGCTGTTTGTTCTCTCTCTCGGGGCAACCGAGAGGAAAGAAAGTACCAGCCGGCACGTGATTCGCGAATTTTATTTCACGAAGGCTTTTCTTTATTGCCTCATTTGTCTCATCAGTCCGATGAAAGAGAGGATTGTGGCTTCATTACGAGCTCGTTCCCTCTTCGACCTTGGGACTGACGTTTCATCTCGACGTGACATCTCTCTGACTGGTTCCATTCGCTCACATTTTTTTCCCCACTCGATTTCTGTCTATTAGATGTGGGAGGACGACCGGCTGACGTGGAAACCAGACGAATACGGTGGAATCGGCATGATCAACCTGCCCCCTCAGGACGTATGGAGACCGGACGTCACCCTTTACAACGAGTAAGGAATCGGAAATCGGCTCCCTAAAAATGAGTGAAGGAAAATGAGCACACCAGGGAAGGGAACTCGTACGTGGGGTGTCCGGGAATTCGTTTTACAGTAAATAAATATTACTTTCGGAATCACTGAAGGCAGGCTGTCGAATTTAGCACCGATGGAAAACCCATCGTTCAGATATGCATTTTTTAAAATCGACTCTTAGGGTGTCAGAATGACTCGAACGAGTGTTTTCTGCGTCGTCGACGCGTTCAGGCCTTCTTCGACCGATCCATTGGACTTTTTCTTATTAATTTTTTCTGCTTTCAATATCTGCCCTAAGGTCAAGCGTGCTTACAAAGCTACGTAGGCATGCTAGTTCTTTTTTCGAAAAAAAAAGCCACAAAACCTGAAAACTTTCGGAAGCCCGACGACGCCACCCCGTCGTCTATCGTGCCATCCAGTTTATCGACTGATTAAATATATTCATTTTTTAAATATAAAAAATGAAAGTGCGAATCCTGGAACACCCTTAACGATCGTCGGTGAGCTTCAGGTGAGTTCTTTCGGTTGAGTTCTTTCACCCGAGTTCGTACGTTTGGCTCGTCTTGCAGCGACATGCATTTCCAACTGGAGGAGCAGTTTGGCACCAAATTGACGATCGCGTTTCCGAACGGGACGTTGTTGTGGGTGCCATCGGGGAGGATCTCCTCTCACTGTGTCATGGATTTTGCACACTGGCCCATGGACACGCAGACCTGCCAACTCAAATTTGGCTCCTGGACGTACAGCGCTAAAGTCGTCGACCTCAGGATCGACTCCGCAGAGGTGGGCTCGGAACGGCAGGCGACGCTTTTATATTCTTTCGTCGGATCGGTTCATCGTTGACTGGTTGGGAGTCGTGTCGCTTCCAGGTGGATCTCAAGTACCTGGAAAAGAATTCGTGGACGGTGGTGGAAACAAGTGTGAAAAGGAACGAGGTGATCTATGAATGCTGTCCGGAACCCTACGTCGACGTCACCGTTGTCATCACCGCCCGAAGGGAATCCCCAACTGACAGAATCATCGTATACCTCCAAGCCATCGGTAAGATATTATTGCATCTCCCCGGCCGTCGCCTCGGCCGGACTCGTCGTACATCTTGGACTTCTTACATCGACCGTCCGAATTCGTTACAGTTGCTGCGATGCTGACCCTATGCAGTTTCGGGTCGCGTGGTCCCGCCACGACCACATATCAGCAGACGAGTATCATCCTTTCTCTGGCTTTCATATGCTTTGATGTCTCCCACGTCCCCTACTACGCCGGAGGCAACCCGCCCATCATATATCACTACCACCTGTGTAGTTCATCAAAATATTTCCATATAGTGAGAAGGCGCTAATGTACAATTGCAACATCTCTCAATCGAATTATTGAACAGACCATACCATCTACGACATGCCCCTCCCCCAAGGCTACTATACGCAAATACTTAATGTTTTTAATTTTCTTCAGGGGGCCCCCCTGGAAGAATGGGGCCCGGGGTAAAAGCCCCCTTTGCCCCCCTCCCCCCCCCTTAATCCGGCCCTGGCTATAGTTTATTCTTCCAAGTTCCATGCCTAATTAAAAAAATCGTCGAGAAACAGCCAACAGTTATCAAACTACCCTTCAAGTTCGGCAAAGCTCGGTCCAGTAGCGAGCGTCCTTGGGTTCCTCACAGCATCTACCATACCAGACAAGTTATTAAGCTAACTCTCTACAACGTTAACATGTAATCGCGGAAGAGTGATATACCTTTATAAAACTACTTGATGTGTCCACCATCACTATATACCACCCCCCCGGGCATAGGGTGGGGAGACCAGAGAATGGCAAGAAATGGTGTTTGTGGGGATGGTGGTGGTTGTGGCCAAGGAGTAATGACCATTCATCTCCAGGAGGGTTTCTGAATTTCATATTTATTGTTAAGTGAATTTCTAAATGAATAATGAATGTTTCTAAATTTGCTACTGTTAAGTTTTTTTAACAGTAGCAAATTTTAACTGAACTGATGTCAAGTTCTTTGATTTTTTTGGATTTTGGTTTAAATTTGGCAATTAAAACAAAATTTAATCTAGCAAAATTTAATCAAATTTGAGTTTGACAATGGTGCAGTTTAAAGATTTCTATGACAGTGCGTAGAACCCATTGAATGTACATTTTTGACAGGCAACTATCATATTTTCAAACTTGAGGGAAGAGAGGGTTAATGTGAGGTATATTCCAAATGCTACATGCATAGAGGAGATTTCTATAATTAAAAAATCTCAGGAATTGGTTTATAAGCAATAAATTTTGGTTCAGGTTTTTATTCTGACATCACCTTGACATGATTTATGAGTGGAAATGAGGAAATTTGCATTGGCTTGACAATTCCAGACAAGAAGGCAGGAGTTCTGATGTGAAACTTGTACTTCTGAGACACTCACATTCTCCATGCAGGTACATTCCTGTTGGTGTGCCTGCTTCTGAGCACCATTTCGTGCATCTGGTATGGAGTGTTGGGATGGTTGGAGTCCCCTGCCAGGAAACCCCTTCCACCTTCTCTGAATGCTCTGGTGACAACCTGCCTTGCTCCTGCACTCTGTTTGAGGGATTCAGCACAACAGGTAGGTCAACTAGTGATCGACCCAGCATGATTTCCTTAAATCATATGCAAGCATAGAGAACTACACGTAAATCGACTTAGATATGGAATAGGTATGAATGAACTAATAATAGGTAATAATTTATTTTTGAACTTGCCTGAGGTATGACAGGTATGAGGGTTCGTGTTCACATATAAAAAGACGCTTGTGCGCTGTATCCTATCGGTTCTAATTCGAAGAAAGTTGAGTAAAATGACTGAAAAGTGACTGACTATTGATAGGTGTGCACCAACTGTTCGGCTTGACTTTAAGTTTGATCAGAACGTAGAGGAAAATGCTCAATTCAAGAAGACGTGCAATGGAGAAACTGCCAGACGAGAGGCAATCGTTCGCGTCAATTAAAAAATTTTTATACGACAGAAACAATTATAGACCTTCATTGCTCAGGATATCCACGAACTAGCCAACTGTTCACTCAGAAGACATGGAATCGGTCAACAAGAATATTTCTTAATCACCTGGAAAGTCGACGCGATCCATGTCGAATTTGACGAACGCGTGCCAGGTTGAATGAGATGAATCGTTTGTATGGTCGCTTCAATCATCACAATGGCATCTGGAGCGACGCCAACCCTCGTGAAACAGTTGATCGTCCTTCCATATCTCCTGAACTCATGGTATGAGTGAAGTTACAAGAGACGAGGTCACGTACCGTTCTTTCGAGACAGCACTGTGAATGGCGACCAGTTTCTCACCACGTCGGGAAACCAGATGTGGCCAGCGATTATCGCTTGCAGCAACGTTGATGCGATTTTAAATTATGAAAAAAAAACAGTGAAGCATCTGCAAAATACTCTAGTGAGGCCTGTGAATAGTTGGACGACAGTTTTGATGGTCTGTGGATCGGGCGTCGATGACCGATCTGAAGGCCACCTCGTGGCCTTGATCTCACCCCAGAAGACTGTCACGTGGGGATATCTCAAGGATTTTATCTGCGCCAAGTAGTCGCGCCATATGGAAGAATTGAAAACCGTGATAAATATGATGCACTGTTTTCGGGTTGAATTTGTACCCGCCCTGGGTAGTGGAGAACGGAAAAAGTGCAACGTCTAGGGGATCATATTTAGTCAATCCAAAAAGCCACCTTTGTGTAAGGAGTCGCTACCTAGAATCGATTGAAGCACTCCTATGTGGGGGTTATGAATTCTATCCGAAAACAGTGTTTGTTGAGTGAAACCCCTGGGGTCGTGATCCACGAGCAAAGGGGATCCGTTAAGTCGCGCTTGTTTGATCGTACTGGACGGGTGTCGCAAATCGAATTTCTTATCCGATAAGAAATGTGAAGGTTCTCTTTGAGACCTTTCTTGGCTTTCGAATGACGCAAACTGGATTCCAAACCTATAACTCATTCATGAGTTATGAACGGCTGAAAGGTGGGCAAGACTTAAAACTCGCCCTTGTAAAAGGGGATTCATTATGCGCCAGCACAAGTACATTCCAGACTTGCCTCAAAGACATCCCCATGGAGACAGAAACTTAATATATGACTATAAGGAACATCTCAGGGCCATAGAAATGTTTGAATGAGGGGGGCATCCCAAGGATGACCTCCCGGTGACATGCAAAAGCTCCATTCTTGCAATGTCTAGATGCTGTGTGAGGACTTGATAAGGCTGTATCCAGTCCAGATTCCTGAGACTTTTGGAAGCTCATATTCAGTCCTTTATCCAAAATAATTGTATCCAGATATGCTAATATAACATCATTATAAAAACTAGAACTCAATGAATTTTGACTAGGACCCAGCAATATTCACTTTCCCCAGGGTCAATTTTCTATCTACAGTTTGGAAAACCACTTCTTATCCTTTGTATAGAGGGGTTCCACTGGGGTTATGGGTAAGAAGAGTTAGATGGCGTTTTGGCATCAAAATATATTCAAGGCCTTTGGGTTTCCTGTCTGGTGACTTATTGTGTACAGTAACATGTAAAACATTGAGTTTATGCTGGTTAGCACAAGAAACAATTTATATGAAGTGTGTATGAATTTGATGAGATCAATTGTGGCTGGGCAGGTAACTGATGAGGAAAGTGAGGTGGAGAGTGAGAAGTTGAAGGGTGAAGGAGGTGAAAGTGCAAAGAAGGCTCGCAAGGATCAATCCTGGAATCTTTTCACCGCATGCCTTCATCGTCTCCTTTTCCTCCTTGTCCTCGTCATCATGGTCATCAACTTTGCCATCTATTTCCCTCGACCTTGAACCAGGGGGGTTTTGTGGGATGCATGCTCATATAGTGCCATGCTGTTTGTTTCCAACCCTCCAATTGGTGTTGAGTGTTCTTGTTCTGTCTTCTGAGGAATTCTTCATATTTCACATGATTATGCATTCACTCCTATGCAATTTAATGCCGTTGTTTTTTACTACTGAACATTGAGAGTCACCCCAAAATAAAAGAGAGAATCAAATAAATATTACTGATATTTTCTTCAATGACTTCCAAAAAATACAAAATGATCACAGAAGAGGAAGTCATGAGTCAGACTGTCCTGGCTGGGACTTAGACCCCATCTGACTGAGATGCTTCACCACATCAACCCAGTTCCACCCACGTGGCAATTCCCCTCGATCAAGACGATCGTACAACTTCCGCTTTTGAGCCTTGGTCATCTGGTTCTTCCCAGGCTTCTCATCTCGATTTGGCTACAGAGAACAGAGAGACATTGACTAATATGATGTGAAAAGTAATGTGAAATCATCAAGAGCAGTCTGATGTAAGAACCTGATTGTCCAGAGAGAGCTCATCAATGGCACCAGTCAGAACCACTTCTGGGGCAGAGTCTGAGATGGAATCTGACTGATCAACCAAGAGAGATTCTTGATTTTCCCGAAACCACTCAAACAAAGTGTATGTCATGGCCATTCCCAAATTCTCTTCAGCTTGCTGCTTTAACTCTTGGATGATCTTCTCCTTCACTTTTGGCAGTCTGCAAATAGGGAGAATACCCTTCAATAGTACTACACTACAGATGACAACATAAGAAGACCTAATTTGCAGTAATTTGGGTAATATTTTTGGTCACCAGTTAGGGATGTACTCACATTGTTTTTGATGTGAAGAGATTGTAAACACAAAATGAGCTGGGTCTCCTCTAGTCAACTATATTGTTTTCAGAAATAAACATGCACATGTGACAAATCTGCAAATCTTACATTTCTATTTTGGTGAACACATCCCACTATGACCCTGAATATTCTGCAAATTGGGTTTTCATGTATATGCTGACCAAATCAGGACTACTTGGAATTATTATTGGGCCCAGAACATATGTCAATTTATTTGCAATACAAATGCTTCTCTGTATAGTTCTTTATTTGGTATTCCATGATTGAAAAGACTACCTCCTGTTTACTTCCAATAAATTTGCTACAAATTTATTTGAGTAAATTGTTGGAAACGTCACTATTTCAATTTCATCTACACATCTACTTTAACCCTTCAGTAGCTGCATGGTTTTTACCTCCATTAGTAGTCACAAGGGGGAATGATCATTGTTTGGGAAACAAAAACAAACCATATTTGTATTTGAGGATGGCACAAAAGCATGACCAATCACTCCAGATGTTCAGAAAGTATTCCACATGGGAGTCGGGAAAGTCACTTAAAGGTGCTGAAGTGATGAGGTACTGAAGTGAAGGAAAACAAAACATGCTTGTGATGTACTCATCAAGATGGAGTTGGAAATATAACATCTCATGTGACTACTGCAGGGTTAATTGGACAAATATGTAAAAAAGAACTAAAGTATATTGATATGCCAGATATCCTGCTGCTATGCTGCCATCCATTATGAGGCACTTAAGGTTCAAGCAAAGGTGTGCCTTGTCTTCACTAGACATGAATTGGTTTGAAGAAAGGAGAAGGTGAAATGGCCCACATGCTCAATTATCCTGCTCCAGCTCCAGTTCCAGTTGAATATTTTCATCACTTATTTTGTATCTAAATTCAGCCAACACCATGCCTAGTATATCACTATCATGCAGAAGTTCCCTCAACCATTTAAGCAGGGAGTTTTTAATCTATGGGTTTACCGCTAATGGGGAGTTTTTCCCAATAAAGTTGACTATTTAGAATGATATTACAGAGAACATTTGTCAGAAACAAACCCTCTTACCCAGAGATGAATTCCTTAGCAAGTTTCCCCCTTAACCCTTTCAATCATGAATCATGAGAAATGGATCATTTCTGTCTGTTTTTCTAGGTTCTTTTTGCTTTAATACATTCATAATATTACCCAATATGCAAGTCAACCTCTAACTTCAGCATTCTTTTCCATTAAAATATCAGCAATAGACAACTAATTGGTTGTCATGGTCATCATCAAGTGCACAATTTCCCAGTTGATTCTCTGTTTCAGGACAAGTGCCTTATAACTTATAAGTGTATGGTTTTTTTTTTTTAGCTTAGCAGAGTGAGAGGCACAGGGGACAGAGGGGAAATCACAGTGAGGCAGAGACAACAAAATCTCAAACTCACTAAAAAAAAAAAAAATCCTCAAATTTCCTTAGATTCTTTTTAAACTTGAAAGCTCTTGACATTTACCTCCCTTAATCCACAAACCATAACAGTAAACATGTGGATTAATGGGAGAATGAAGCCCTTATGACTCAGCTATTTCCAGGTGAAAGTAAGGGCACATGAGGGAAGGAAATGGATGCCATCACTACACTGGAACTATGACTGCTTCCAGGTAGCAGCATTATGTCATAAATCCCAGTGCAATGAAACTATTTTTCTGACAGGTTTCAAACTCAAATTTATGAAATCTATGGTTCTCATTCCAACTTGCAATTTAACCCATTCACTGCTTACATGACATGTTAACATGCAATAATTTTATCAATTTCTTATGGAATTTGCATTGTAATTTGCAGTAAGTAAAAAATGTCATGCAATAGACATTTGACTGTTTTTCCAATTTTCCGGTACACACAGCATTTAACTTCTTTAGCCAAAGGCCACAACAAGACATATTCCAACAAAATCTTGATGAATGGAATTACATTTGCATATACTGTAGCTTATATTCAATCAATTATCATTACATGAGTTGGCAATGGCTATTTGACATCCCTATTAATTGCAGTTTTAATGGCCCCCCTCCATAAAAACTTATGGTAACTGCATGGTCCTGTTCATGGGGGCCCTTGAACAGGACCCCTTTTCCTTTCCTCAAAATGAGATCATGGCTACATTGCTGTAATTATTCTAATGGCAGTTATGATTTCTCCTACATGCTGAAACTGAAACACATCATATTAACTGTGTTTCTTTAATCAAGACATACCTGGCATCCCATAGGTAGGATGGTGTGCAGGGATATGCACAAAAAATTCTCTAATGGTTCACATGTCAGTTACATTACTCAAAATTATCTTCCCAAACATCAAGTGTCTGGTGTAATCATGTCAATGTCTGGCCAAATAATTCTAATCATTAGAGAATTTTTTGTATGCATCTCTGTACACTGTCCTACATATAGGATGCCAGGTATATCTGGGTTAAACATGCTGCCTTCAGAAGCTGGCTAGTTAATAAATACAGGGATGCAACACATAATGATACAATGTAACTTGAATTGTATCATTGTGTTGTGCTTCCTGGGTGACTTGGGGGTTAAAAAACATCAGCAAAAAACCCAATTCCTGTGTGGGTGAAGGCACAGACTCCACTCTAAATCTTATACAAATCAGATTAGGATTAAAAAGAAGCAGTAAAAAGGGGGGGGGGGGGGTTACCCACAGGTGCCTGTTGAAGAAAGCATTCAGTGAGACTTCTGGGGCTTCGTGTGGATATTGAGGAGTCCATGTAATCTGGAGGAGGACTGATTTGCCATGACCTTCATCCCCAAACTATAAACACCAACCACATTGGTTCATCACTGCACCATCTCAAAATATGCAGTATAACTGGTTAGCTCAACAATTCCATCATTCATGCATCCAGATCAGATCAGCAAACAGGCTAAACAATCAAGTGAATGAACTGAGAGAATTTCACTGTAATCCTAACCTGATACTGATGTCCTGTTTCTGATAGTTTTTTGTAGCAAGTGTCTGCTTCATAAATTGATTCTAGGACCTCCTCTTCCTCCCTCTGCTCATCATTTGCCATTCCTCAAGTGTTTCACATTCACTAGCCCCCTAGACATGGAAAGCCCCCATGAGGATTAATCTGAAAGATAAAAAAACTAGATGACTCTGTGAGCAAATTCAATAATTCTTTTTAAAAAGTGTGCCAAAATGCAACAAAGTTTACCAGTCCTGCATGGTAAATATGACAGCAGTAGACACACTGTAATTTAGACATCAGGAAGGCACTTCTTTTAGGTTGCTATGGTAGGAGTATGGTCTTTGGAAGGACAGTATCAAAAGGAGAGAACAACATTGTGCTTGCAGGAAGGTGGTTCACGGACCAGTCTTGAAATCCTTTCAAGGTTTAATCAGTAAGCACTATCAGGCACTCTTTACTGTGAAACTTAGGCATATCATGCAATAATTCATAAAGCAATAACAATATGACAGTTTACATTTTCATAGAGCTTTCAAGAAAAAGTTTTGAAAGAAGTCTGCTCAACTTAGAGCATTACCCTAACCTCTCATTGTGTACAAAAGGCAAGTGAATGAGAGGCCACATCAACTGCATACCTGATCATTACAAGGATAATTATTGCTCCAAGCATTTTAAAATATGCAGTAGTCATATTGGAGTTAGGTATGCATTATTATGAAGGTTACTCAAAAAATGAGTCACAAAATTAATTATAGCCAAGCATGTGAGGGTAGATGGTACCCTATGATTTACTTTCCATATATATTCCCTATGCATACTAAGACACTTGTTTCAAACTTGAATGTGCTAGTGGCATTGGAGGATATGGCTTGGCACTGAAGCCAGTATGTACAGCTAATTGCACCTCTGGGACATGTCCTGTGTGATCCTCACAGGATTTCTGGAGTCAGGCACCATAGCAATGGCAGAACGTTGGTATGTTGCTCTACTCTAATGTTTACAGACATAATCTGTTGGAAATCTTCTTGTATGACAATGTAAGGTCACACAGCACAAAGGACAACTGCAGTGATCAACATTCTGGGTTGGATGGTTTTGCCATATCCTTTGTACAGCATGGTTTACACATCAAGCTATCATCTCCACCAACCCCTCAAGAAAACTCTTGGTGGCTGGCATTTCCCATCTGATGAAGAGGTGTAACAGGGATTCGAATAGGATGCAAATAGCTTCATTGCCACCAGCATATGCAAGTTTGTCCACAGGTGAAACCAGCAGCATCTCAATGTACAGCAGGATGTAAATGTTGTCTTGACCTAGTGTTAGCCTATTTCTTGCTATATGGTGTTAATGTGCCTTGCAGAGGAATGTGGAAACTATTTTTAGACCTGATGTTCATGATAGTGGCTCCTGTCCCTGGTGTCCTAATGATGTGCTTTGAAGGGGCCTATGAAGATGACCTCGGTCCATTTTTGAAGGTGGGCCTAGACCCAAGACAACTCCTTCAGCTCCAAAGGCATGGAGGATAGGGTTGCCACGATTGAATTTAACAAATATTTAAAGTATAATTGCATCCACAGTTGCTTTAAGCTAAGGCGCCAATAGGTACTACAAAGAAGTGGCCTACTGCTTTTGACTTACGGAGAAGGGCGATTTTGGTTGCTATTAAACTTTGGTAACTAAATAAAATCTTAAGTTTGAAATATGGACAAAACAGTGTCCAAATTAAGGCTAGTTTGCATTATGGACAATGCATCTGAAATATGTACTGTCCATACTAATTATGAACGAATGCCAACCCTAGGGGGGAGTGTGTCCCGGCATTAATCTCTAACGCTATAGGGTAAATTCTGAACCGCAATTCGTCCTGTCTCCCTCTCGACTGCAATAATAAAGGCCAGCGTCGCCTGCCTATGACACCTGTCAGTTCCACTTCCCTGCACAGACCAGGAATGCAATCCAAACACATTGATCGGCGGAACTTGTTGGTCCGATACAATTAGGTGTACAACTGCAATTGCACATGTTGCTGGGCGCGCTCATTATTCGTCATAGATGCCCAATCCTCTCTGTACTTTCAAGTCGAAACTTGCATGTCGGGGAGAATGTGGAACGTGAAGCCAGCCGTGTGGAATTGGGGCTCCGCTCTCCTGATGCACAGCCTTTTCTTGGCCTGGACAGATCGCCCTGATCTTCGCGTATTCCATGAAGATACGGCAGGATGTTTTAATAGAAGTTGACGTAACATTTACCCACATTTTGAGTGGGTGGGTCAGAAATTTCTGAACCATGACTGAGAAAAGAGCTGGCACTCATGGATGGCACTCATTCAGAATGTATACGCTTAATTAAGAATTCAAGCGAAGAATTCTAATGGCTGTCAAATTCACAAGCGGACAATGGCAGAGTTTTTTTATTATCAACGGGTGGCTTTTTAAATGAGTAATGCAGGCAATTCTGTTTAGAGTTTCCCAGTTTGACATTAAGACTTTGGCGCAATTTGTATGGCATTTTCGTTGCAGATTTCGGAGAGTTCCTTATATCATTCCTCGTGACAGGCAAGATCATTTAGTCATTTTATTTATTTAAACAATGCCAATAAAATCGAACTTTATCGAACACTATTACCGATTTCGACTTTAAAATTGCTCCCAACCTGAAACTTGAAACCGTCGGGGTACGGTGAATCTAATCCTCGTCCTACGAGTGTGCATTAGTACGATGATTCTATGGCACATGGGAAGATGGACTCCATCAAGTTGACTCTTAGCCATGTAGAAGCCGGTACAAAACGTGAGCAAAAGCAGAGTTTAAATATACTCTACTTGTGTGCAGAAAGCTGTGATTCCCCCACTCCCTCGACAGGAGCCCGAAAGCCGAAAGTGAAAGAACCCCTTGCCGATTTGCGTCAACGGAAGGACCTCCGGCTCAGGTGGGTGACGTGAGGTGAGTGATGGTCTAACCGCGGCCGCGAAGGCCTCGCTTGTGGCCAGAAAAGATAAATCCTACTTTTGAGTGTGGATGACTTTTTAAAATCACCGGTAAGCCCTTTTGTGCCGTCCGCCCGAGTTCGGTTACGTCCAGGTGTCGCCCTCGGCTCAAAAAAAAGTTTGAGAACCACTGGTCGACGAGAGCGTTTTCTCGATTCCATCTGTCGGAGAATGAGTACTTGATATTCGAAAATCCTTCAAAATCAGACATCCGAGAGAAATGCGGAAACATCGGGCGCGAGACAGGGGTAGAGAGTAGGGATGCGGTCCGATCGAATCGTGAGACGTCGAACGTGAGAATTGTGATGTTTCTCCCGTTTGACTCGTCCCTTCTTCGTAAAAGTTGCCGACTTTCCTGGCATCTGCCGTCTGTTCATCGGCAAAAGCCTCTGACTCCACGAACCGGATGAGCCCCAGCCGACGATAGGCATAGAGCCTCTCACGTTCTAGAATCCGTCGCTCACTTCTCGACCCGGAATTTAATGAGTGAAAAGCCTTCAGTCGATGAACTGGAAGCCCTCATCTATGTCAGAATCTAAAGCAGACGAAAAGTCAATCATGTATGCATGCAAGTACCCAGTTCCGTATTTTTTCGACGGGCAGGGAAGGCAAAAAGAGCAGCCCCCCTCCCCGAACAGCCCTTGAAAGTCCTTAGTCTCTGAAGGATTTTTTTCACCCTTGAGAATTTTCGCTCAGAAATCCCCCCTCCTCCTCCTTCCCTCCCTACCTACATTGGCAGCCCCATTTCTGTTTCCTTACTCATGAGCTGAAACACGCCGCTGTAAGTACCCCACTAGCTACGAGATAAAGCCTCCCGTCCGGAGTAACTCCTACGCCCCTAGCGACTCGGGGATAAAAGCTGCTCCCGGTGCACGGTGCATCAGGTGCACGCAGAAATTCTGTTCGCAAGTGCGTCGGGGATCGGTACTCACACGACACTGTCTTCCTCGTCTCTTCACAGAGCCGACTTCTGGAACCCCAAAGGGCGAGCGATTCGGCGGTGGAATCAGCCGAAATTCAGGGTGGGAGCTCGACCCTACAAGAACTCGAAAATGAACTCTTACACCCTTTCCCCAGCTCTAAATTTCGACCGAAGAAGAGGTCCGAACTTGAAACCCACTCGCGCCGCATTCGGATTTCTTTTTACTATTACGATGCACTTCAGCTAAATTGTCATTAACATAGGCAATAAATTTCAAAAAAGTATAGGAACGGCGTTTCCACTGGGGAGCTTGTGGCAGCGCCATTCCCACTTTTTTTTTTTTCACCGGCCTCGATGGTTAACGATATCCGCAACGAAACACGAAGCTCGGAAACTTCTTACGATTTTTATCCTGGAATGGAGATGAGTATAACCACGAAAATCTGTTTATGTGGATTTCTAGAGCGGAAACGGAAGTGAATGGATGACGCCCTCAGGAGACAGAAGCCGCTGGTCGATGGCAAACGCCTTAAACGGATGAAACGTGATTTTGCAGATGAGAAAATATGTCACCAATAAAGGAAACGGAGCAGTTGGATTGCAAGAGTTCTCCTGGCCACGTGGCATCACATGAGGGAATGGAGGCCAGGAGCGTCTACGCCATTCGAATGAGTGAGAAGTTTGACATCTTCCACAAAGAGTATTTTTATTGCATCCCCATTGCCCATGGGGCAAAAGAAGAGGTACATAGTAGTACACTAGTACATTATGGTGGCATGGTTGCAAGTTCACTTCTCCACCTTCTTTGCACTTCACATGTGTTCTCAGATTTCCAGAATCATTTCAAAATCAACTTACATTGCTCTATGATCTAAGTATGTATACATTTTTTAGACACCCTGTATATTTAAACATTTACCGTGGTCCAATACATGCGCGAGCGCGCACAGCGAGGTAGCGAGGGTTTCCTAGAGCCATTCAAATCGGTCCACTCAGCGTTGCACACGGTCACGACAGCGGGCGATCGGTCATCTCAGCGTAGCCTAATCCTATTTTTGTCACATTTCAACCTTTTTCTCCATTCATGTTTTAACAAGTAAGAGCCTGGTCTACAGGGTGGCCGGAAAGTTTCTCCCCGTGGGTTTTTCGAAATAAAACTATAAATATAGCACATTGACAAAATATAATTGGCAGGTTACGTTAGGTACACAATATACTTTCGACAATAAAGGATTGAATATGCTGTGTGCCTGCCACCACTTTTCGGGCAAGCTCCAAGGCGTCTACCAAAAGAGTCATTTAACGCGGCCGTCTCCTCCTGGTTCATGCTGTCCCATACCTTCATTACGCTGGTTATTGACTGATCTCTAGGGCGTGGTGTGGGTTCCCCGAACACACTATTTTCCAATCTAGCCCGCAGACGTTCGATTAGGTCGAGGTCAGGCGAATTTCCAAGTCAATCCTTTCACACACTGAAACATATTGTTAATTGCTGAAATGCTGTGGCTTTTGCTGTATGAGCCGTAGCACCATCTTGCATGAAGATAACTGTTTCACGCTGAGGGAACCGGAGACGATTCTCGATGCATGATCCATACAAAGAGAGGATATGATCCCCTTAGTAGGGCTCATTCACAATAATTTTTTGAGGAAGCAAACCACCTATGGCACTGGCAAGCATGATTTTCATATCAAGCTTTGGCTTTTGAACAGGACTGATGGTAGACGGGTTATCTGTTCTCACTCGTCAAAAAGTTCCTCGTCAATAACCAGCGTAATGAAGGAATGGGACAGCATGAACCGGGAGGAGATGGCCGCGTTAAATGACTCTTTTGGTAGACGCCTTGGAGCTTGCCCGAAAAGTGGTGGCAGGCACACAGCATATTCAATCCTTTCTCGTTGAAAGAATATTGTGTACGTAACGTAACTTGCCAATTATATTTTGTCAATATGTTATATTTCTAGTTTTATTTCGAAAAAACCATGGGGAGAAACTTTCCGGCCACCCTGTAGATGTGAATTCCGCATGGTCAAAAAGTTTTGAAACGTGGGCGGTGGGTTGTGATGTCCGAAGTGCACCTTGGAGTCACTAACTCGAGGAGTCGCGTTTGGCGAACTTCTACGACACCACGAAGGCGTAAAGAATCGATGCCGAACGACAAAAACGCGAACGTGAACGGCGAGCTCGCTACGACCCTAGGAAACAACGTGAAGAAGTCAACGCCCGAAGACGTCCGAGGACCGATAGTCACTGAATAGAGAGGAGATTAGAAGAACGCTTCCCTTGGAAAAAAGGTTTCCTAGCAACCGCATCTAATCTCGTGATCTGGAGAGTGTCGAGATGCTGTCCGTCACGTGTCTTCGCGGTGAGCACGGAAGAACGCTTCCCTTGGAAAAAAGGTTTCCTGGCAACCACATCTAACCCAGAATCATCTTTCCCTGGAAAGCACCGACATGCTCTCCGTTCCGTTGAGTGGGCGAGCGTGATGGAGGAAATTGAAAACATGGTGGAGACGATGGAGGTGGATGGAGGGTTGGAGGAGGAAATGGAAACGGAGGTAGAGGGAGAAGTCTGTGAGTTGTTTTCCTCACATCATCGGCTGGGAATCCATGTCGATCCCGCCCAGGTCTCATCTCTTCCCTTCGTATTTTCATTCATTGAAGCGATTGAAGGCGATGGACACAACGAAAAACAGCCTGGAAATGATGAAGGTGGATGAAGGGGTGGATGAGGAAATGGTAGTAGAGAGAGATGTTTGTGGGTTCTTTTACTCACATGATCGGCTGAGAATCGAGGTGGATCCCGTCCAGGTCCGAACGTAACACACGTCTTCGATCCTTTATTTTTCATCGAGTGAGGCCATCGTGCATGCATCCATTAGGGATCCAGAGCCTGAAATGAAATCGAGTCGGAAAGGTCTGTCAAATGACGTTCGAAAAAAAGCAGCAGAAATGGGAGAAAAGAAGTTGATCGCACGATACTATAAGGCGCCGTCGCAAAAGAAGTGGAATTCTGCCCAATAAGTATTTTCTTCCATCGCAGAAGCGGGTATGAGGAACGACTGGATGCTTCCTGTCGAATATCATGAAATAAATCGATATACTCATGCAGAAGTTCATTTTTATCAATTGTTCATTGCCTATGCAAAAATCCTCCCAAATATATACACATATTTGTATGATTTTACACTCACTTCATGACATGAAATATCATTTGCTTTTCTTCTCAGGTTTTCGTCTCGCTGTATGCATGTGTATGACCTGTCCAAAAGGCTTTCTGCGCCGAAAACAATTAGTAGCCTTAGGTATTCCTGAGAAATTTTCTTCCTGAAATTCCTCTAATCACAAGAGCAGGTTGGAGTTATGCTCCAGTATAAGAAAAATGAATAAACCGAGAGTCTGAATCATAAAGGCACTGTGGATTGGGAAATTAGGGAAATTCAAGAAAACGTAATCACACGACTTTATCTTTGTTGTTTAAAAATGTCCTTCCTATAATGCAAAGGATTTTCCCGGGAATGTACTTACCTAGTAAAAACTCTCTGGGCATCTTGTTACCGAACTCTTCGGGGATGAAGCGAAACTCGGCAATAATCGAAAAGCCCTACTCCATGCCATCACCTTGAGGAGCAACGTTACCACCTGAATCCATTCGGAATTGGAAAAAAACTGACTGTGGCCCATGCCAAGCGCGCGCACAACACGATTGCGCGTGTTCTCTGGATGAGATTGGAACTTATTGCACGCAGCCGTGCCTTAGATCAGGACACGGACGCGATCGATCCTCGGAGCTTAGCCGGGGTCGAATACTGCGATTTTGCGCGCGTTCTTATATTTTATTCATCACTGTTAATGTTCAAACAATGAAGAGTCTGATCCAGACGCGTATTTCCCATAGCGAAAAGGTGCCGCGGGTTGTGAAGTCTGCAGAGCAGCGTGAAGCCACGGATGTGAGGAGACGCGATCAGCGAACCTCTATGACGTCACGACAGCGTGAAGCAACGTTTTCCCCCGACGACGTGAAGGCTAACGCGAACGAAGAGTTTGCCATGATCCAAGAACAACGTGAGGAAGTCAACGCCCGAAGACGTCCGAGGTCCGATCGTCACTGAATAGAGAGATTGGAAGAATGCCTCCCTTGGAAAAAAGGTTTCCTAGCAACAGCATCTAATCCCGTGGAGAGTGTAGAGATGAAGTCCATCACGTATCTTCGCGGTGAGCACGTGAAATTGCTATTTTTTTCGCAACTGATACGGCTGACGTGACAAACTTCGTGACGTGACACCCAAATATGACGTTATATTACTTCTGGCTCCAGATGATCGTAGTTTTGATTCATTCCATTGCATTCGCAGAGGATGCGATGGAAGTGGTTGGTGATGATATGGAGGTGGATGAAGGGAGTGGGGTGAGCGAGATGGAGGTGGATGAAGGGAGTGGGGTGAGCGAGATGGAGGTGGATGAAGTGAGTGGGGTGAGCGAGATGGAGGTGGATGAAGGGAGTGGGGTGAGCGAGATGGAGGTGGATGAAGGGAGTGGGGTGAGCGAGATGGAGGTGGATGGAGGGAGTGGGGTGAGCAAGATGGAGGTGGATGGAGAAGTCGGTGAGTTCTTTTCCTTACATTATCGGCTGGGAATCCATGTCGATCCCGTCCAGGTCTCATCTCTTCCCTTCATGTTCTCATTCAGTGAGGAAACCAGGTAAAAGAGGAAGGAGGAGGCGAAGGAAGGCAAGGAACTCATTTCCATCGATGAAGAAGGTAAGGAAACGCGGGACTGTCCCGGTCGAAAACCGGGATACGCATACGTAAATGTCATTTTTCCATATTGTGCATCGACGGACCCAATTTCCTATCCTAACATTTTCAATTAGTCCACCTAAATATGAAATGTGAGTTCATTTGGATTTCTTGACAGGTTTCCTTCCGTTCGTGGAAATTCCTGACCTGGCGCGATGTTGTCATGTTGGATGCGGTCGAGTGTTCCTCCGCGGCCTGAAAATTCTCGTTTCAGTCTATGATGTCCACGAAATTCTTGCCAGCTGCCTCACGTGCTTAAGCGGTTTAATATTGCCGCATACCGTTTCATATTGTGTGTCTGCGGTGCATGAGTGAAGCCCTCCCGTCTGCTTGTGTCGCTTGAAAATGAATTGATAATCTTTTTTTATCTGAAAAAATATATTTTATAGATTCAAGAAAAGTTTCCTGTATTTACTCCGACTCAAACCCAGTTATGATTTTGCTGAAGCTAACGCTGAAACAATTACTTGAGGAATGTATTCCTTGCTTAAGTAAAGTCTTCGTGGACGTGGACCCCAATTGAAATAAAACATGGTCCCATGAGATGGTCTGCAGAGCAGCGTGAAGCTACGAATATGAGGAGACGCGTTCAGCGAACTTTTATTATGCTAAACACGTCAGTGTGAAGCAAAGTTTTTTTCTTAACAAAGTCAACGTGGACGTGAACGGCGAGCTTGCCAGGACCGATGAACAGGGTGAGGAAGCTGACAATCGGAAGATGTCTGAGAACCAATGGTCGCTGAATAGAGGAGATTGGTAGAATTCTTCCTTTGGGATAACGGTTTGCAGGCAGCCACACCTCTCCAGATTTCGAGGGATTCCAAAAGCGTTGGCTTTGTGTATGATATTGTTTCGCAGAGAATGGCTATGGAGGTGGATGAATATGTAATGGAGGTTTATAGAGATCGATGGCGTGAGCAGGATGGAGAGAATGGTTGCGGTGGAGGATGGGGCTCGACGGAATATCCAAAATGAAAGGCATGTCATTTTTGAGGCGTTGTAGGCGAGAGACTAAAAAAAGAACTTTTATCCAATTGGCAGTGAATTTCGTAAGTATATTTCCCAGTTGTCATAAGGCATTTGCATTACCCTTTTATTCGTGCTCTAACCCTCTCTCACGCAAAATTTCATGTTAGTGGAGTGGAAACCTTGTCGCAAAAGGTACCGCAAGCGCGATTGAGTGTTTCCCACCTGAGCCATCATATTCTTTGGTTGAAGCAGCCTTCCCAAGTTCACGACACACCTGCGATTGGTCGTCGCAGATTCGGCCAAGTCGAATAATGCCAAAATTAAAATGTTTAAATTCATGCTTTAAAAAGGAAAAATTCATTTGAGAAAAGTTACTTTCATGTAGCCAAAAGCCACTGACATTTTGATGTCCACAGAGCAGCCTGAGGCCACCATCATGAGGAGACAGGATCAGCGAACCTCTATGACGCCACGACGGCATGAAGCAAGTGACGTCCAATGAATGTCAGCGCGAACGTGAACGGCAAGCTTGCCACGATCCAAGAACAGTGTGAGGAAGCCGAAATCCCGATGTCCGAGGAGCGATCGTCATTGATGAAGAGGGCAGTGGAGTTTTAGCGGGGGGTTAGCGGGTTAGAATCCCCTCCCTTGGGCTTCTCGGTCAGCGACACTGACAGGTATATTTAAATGTTTGGGAATTCCAAATTTAGTTATCCCCCTTTGAGGAAAGTTCCACGTCTGTCCCAACATGCCAGACCACGGTTTCTTCGAAAAGGTAAATTCCGGGTAGTGACGCTTGGTGTAGGGTTGGGTGTCTACGTGGCCTCAACCCCCCCCCCCCCCTTTGCCAATTTCCTGTCTATGTCACCGAAAGAGGGTGTAACGCAACAGGAAGTCGCGCGGCGACTCGGATGGACTAAACCGTATTCAGCCATCACTTCATTAAAATTAGCATGGACAGTTAGTTGACTATGAGAATCGCTACATTTCTCAAGGCTCCTGCAAGCTTGTTCCAAGAAGGTCCAAGACTGCGTAACGCACGTTGCGTGCTACAATTTTGGAGCATTTTCGTCACTCCGTTCCTTCGTTGCAGCGATAGCCTTAGCATATCATTTATGTTTTCTGAGACGGTATGACATGCACAGTGGAATCAGCCCATTTTTATCATTGGAAATCTGAACTTTACACACGGCATGGAGAAAACCTAATTAGGCATATTCCTGACGTGGTACGTGCCCAGCGCTCAGAGGTAAGCGAGTACACGCTAATAATGTTCAAGCGGGGTTGACTTGTTCAGCCAAGGACAAATATAAGGCTATCGTAACTCCTCATACGCGGGCGAGCTCTAAATTACCTTGTAACGTTTCATTTGGACGCTATTAAACTTTTACATCCACCTGAAGACTTATGAGTTCATTTGGTTTGCTTCACAAGTTTCCTTCTCGCCTTGGAAATTCTTGGTTTGGCGTGATGTGGCTATTGTTGATACGGTGTAGGCGGCTCCGACGTGATTTAACGTTAATGATAATCACGAAGAGATCGCCAGCGTGTTCGAGGTTTATAATGACTCCGTTGACTCCTTAAATATACAACTACTTTATTGTGACAACCAGCTTGTAAAGAGGTCAATAATAATGAGAACCAGGAAAAGGATTGGTTTCTCCTCACTATTCTACAATTCGACTCCCTTGTCCGACTCACTCACTTGACATCCCTGACTCGACCCGACCCGACCCGCGCTACTCTCTCGCGCGACCCTTTTATTCCGTTATGCCGGACATGCGCATTATCTTTTACTGTGATTTCATCATCTTTATAAAAGTACCTCCTACAACGGCTCTGAGGTTGGCCGACTGCACCGCGGCTCAAAAAGTTTTTTTCTCCAGTATACGAAATCGACAAAATCCCAGTCAACTTCTGCTGCTTTGTCGGTTTCATATTGGAGCATGCAGTTTCATGTCGTTTATCTGTGGCATGATGTGAAGCAGCATAGTCTGCTGGCCAATGGCAGATACAGAAATTTGTTATATGGGGAGCGGTTCCCAAGTTCCAACCCCCCCCCTTCCCCCCCCCCCCCCTCCCCCCATCACTCCCCGTCCTTTCGCCTTTTTCATTTTTCGTCTGGGGTAAAAACTTAAATACATATTTCGCTGGCCCCAATAAAATTATTGCAGATGCTACTTTAAAAAAAAAATGGCCATGGCCAGGTTAGCATTCTATTAATAATTTAAAAAAAGAATGCTAACCTGACCATGGCTAACCTTCCCCCCCTCCCGGATCCGTCACTGCAGCCGACTTTGCATGGAAATAAATTCCTTGCAAGCTGGCTTCACATCTATCACCTGTCCTAAGGACTTTATGCGCCTAAAAATTGGTTACCTTGAGTATTCCTGAAGTTCCTCCGATCAAAACTAGGCTGTTAGGATTTGAGATATTGGATGCGGGAGAGGTCTACAAAAACGTAATCATAACGCTCCATCTTTCTCGTTTTCATATATTCTTCGAATATGCAACGCATTGAGCCGAATAATTGGCAGATGATACCCTATAAAATGACTGATCCGTCTCAGGCTTTTTCACAAGGGATACTTGAGAAAAGATTGAAACCACAGCATCAAATTTAAAAAATTCATTGAACAATGAATTAAATTGATGTTTGATTTTCATGCAACAGCATTATCCAATCACAGCAAAAAAAAAGGCGATAGCAATAGTGAATATCACACTATATAAAACGGTCAAATTAAGTAAAAACTTCACACTGTGATAAGTGCAGTGTCAGCTGCTGTGGTAATCAAATTTCAGGGAGGCACATTCAAGGGCATGGGCTTCCAAATCCTCACTTTCCATCTCTTCGTTACATATGGGACACTGGAATATGATAAAACCATAATACTGAAAATTACTTATGCTCGTTCAGAACAAAATTAATTCTTATGGCATCATAGTGGGAAAGAGAAGAAAGAATTTAAGAAAACACTTACCTTTGTTGTTGAGAGGGAGGAGTCAGAGCATGATGATGCATGAGCAGCTACTTCTTCCATTGGGAAAAATTCTATAGAAAATATTCATACCCAATTAAAGCCGATAATATAGCTCTGTTGAATAACCAAATAAGTGAGAAACTCAACCAATTTAATTTTAAGGTTTACCTGTTATCAAAGAGAGTTAATTTTTTTGCATTAAGAATTACAAATATGATGATTCCATACAACGTAGAAAGGGAAAATACAGTAATGCAAGTATGGGATCATGAATACCCTACAACTTAATGGGAGAATCATCATTGGAGGTATGCTTGAAGCAAATTATGAGTTCAGAAGCACACCTTCACAAGGTAAATGTGAAGATGTGCTTCACAATTGCAAGGGGCAAAAGGAATGAGTGAAACCTGTATGAGCTAACTATAATTTGTTCCCAGCCAATATATTTATTGACAAAAAGGTTCAAAAAGTTTGGCCTAACATGAAATACATGTAATATTCATGGCAATGTATGTTGTTTCTGTTGAAATGACAAGCTGCCATGAAAAATAAAGAATTTTCAAGCAGATGGCCAGCTCCAAGAGGTGTTCAGTATAACAGGTTTCATCATAAACAAGGAATTGCATGTTTGTTTGGGATGAACCCAAGGGAATCCAAGTGCTAGAAATGGAGAGAAACAGAAATATATTCTACTAGCCTGAACAGATTGGGCATTCCACCAGCATTTCCTTATCCATCAAGGGTTGCTTCTCAGCTTTATTTGCTGTAGTTCCTTTGCTCTCTGCTGATGTCTTTTGGATGATCTTGGTTGGCATTGAGGGCTTAAAGCTTGATGGTATCTTGGAGGTTATGTCTGGAAGTTCTATCACATCATCATTTGAATCTAAAGTACTTGTGAACAGTTTTTTTCGGGATGCTTTTGGCATTGAGATAGGATGGGGATCAGAACTGACCCCAACATCCATCCTGGCCAAATCATTGCGATTCCGGATGTTATCAACAAGTGTCCCGGCACAAGAAAGGCCAAGGCAGTCGTTTTGTCGAGATTCAGAGACCAGTGAGCTGATGCGACGTCTCTTGGCACTAAATACTTCATCACTTGATGGATTGGGACGTTTCTCTGCACTTGAGCCACTAGGCATGTGACTTGAACTTGATGTGACTCTTGGCGTGTGATGAAACGAGAAAGCAGGTTTCTTGTTCAGATCTTTAGATTGCGAGTCCAGTTTCATGGCAAAATTCTGGGCAAGCTGAATGAAAAGCAGCTTCTCTTGCTTGTCCAGAACCTTACTTCGTGCTGACTCCAGTTGTCTTCTCAGGTCTGCCAATAATTTTGCAAGAAATTCATCAACAGAAAATCCTGTAAAAGCTCACAAAGATAGCACTTTGTGTTAAGAAAATTTTTAAAGCAAGCAAAGTAACACTGAAAGCCCACACAGCTGATGGGCAGGGGGTTACTTGCAAGTTTCTGGATGTGCTGTGAAAACTGTCTCACTTCCCCAGTCTTGTACCTTTGCTGCTATGTGCAAGGAAGACTGGCAGGAAGATGGAGGAGGGGGGGGGAGGGGACCAGGCAGGGGGGATGTCAGCAATTATCAGTGAAATCTTTGGGGGTAGTGCAAAATATGATGGAAGCATAACAGACACATGACACATTAGCATACTGAGGCAATACAAATCTTTTAAAAGTTACTTTCCACCTAATTCCACAATAGAGGTCCATTTTAAATGTTGAATCAATATATGCCTGCTCATTTTCTAACACCTCACTGATTGGGATTCATTTTCCACTTTTGTTTTCCTTATATCTATACTGTTATAATTCAATAATTCAGAGTGTGTGTGTGTCCATAATGGCCATGCCTCTGATCCCAGTCTAACTAAACTTTGCATAGCTTCCTTGTTTGGTCTGGGGATGGTCATAGGCTAAGTGACGTTTCAAAATATGAACCCCCCTGGGGTATCTTATTCAGGGTTTACATTAACTTGCTATAGCAAGTCCCTGACTCATATTTTCTTGCAGGCTAGGCACCAAGACACAAGATTTAAAAAAGCTAGAGTGAACCCTGCTTATTTAGTGAATATTTGGCAGATTCACTACTACAGACCCCCCAAAGGAGTAAAAAATTTGGGGGGGGTTACTGAAATACAAAGTTGTAGAGGGTCTCCATGTTAAAAAAAAAAAAACAATATTTCCATTGCACCTTGCAGCAGAGTGAGTTCATTTACCCAGAGAGCAAACAAACTATAATTTGATTAAGATATAAATAAACATATCCACACCAGTTTAAATGATGAATGTTCATTTAATGCTTTTGTACCTTTTCTGAAATTCATTTTTTAATAGTGAGAACAGGAATCAGGAGTTAATACAGGGTGTTTGAAAAGTCACTGTGCAGTAGCATTAAATTATTTTGTTGCATGTATTTAGTATTGTACTGCATATCATATGTACTGCATCAAAGACATGAATTTTCACTCAATATTTCATCAAATATTAGCATCATCCCTAGTTCACATAATTTATTGTCCTAGCTACAGTGAGGCCTCCTATGTCATGTTGTGGATTCTACTGCACCATGACTTTCTGAACACCCTGCACTATAGAAATAACTGCAAATATGGCTTTTTCTGATGACATAAACATCCTTTTAGAATTTATCTTTTAGTACCAGCAAATCTGAAGAGAATACTTCAGAGCAGTTGTGACTTTGTTGGATAGAAATCTGATCCTGTTCTTTGGCATTTTTTCACCAAAAACTCTAACATCATTCCCCAAAGCAAACAAAGACAGTAAAATAGAACACAGGGATGGGATTGATCTGGTTCAAGAAGACCATTGAGTCATACTTACTTGAAACCTTGAGTTCCTTCAGGTCAGCTGGCTTCAATTTAAGACCAGTGAGGAACTGGAGTGCTTCTGCCTTGAATGATGAACTTTGCTCTCCTTGGGAATGGGTCGCAAGGGATACTAATTGGGCAGAGCGAGACAGCACACCGTTTTTTGACCCACTCATCGGACTGGTACCAGAGAAATGACGAGATTGCTCCAGAGCCAGCACACTTCAAAGCAGATCCAAAACCCATAAAAGTCATGCAGTCATGAAGGAGATTAGAAGGGCAACTGATGTTTGACATGGGAGGAAATTTTACTTGGAAGACAATTTGGGTTGCTTGGGGCTTGGGAGTTGAAGGCCTCGGAAAAGCAACTCTGTCTTTGGCACCAAAGGAGATGCTTCCAAGCTGACATGGACATCATTGTTGTCTGAATAAATTCTAATGAAGCTGAGACCAAACTGACTGTCTTTGCGAAATGGTTGACAACAGATAATCCTCACTCTGTCCCATTTCTCAGATAGGGCTCCATGACTCATATCACCTAAGAGGAACAAACCTCTGAGCTACAAAGTTGCTACAGAGCTACAGGGCTCTGTAGCAACCAGATGAAGTATCTAGCTGTGAGAATGTCTTTATTCTACATTAAAACATTAATTGAAGTCATGCAAAGGTAAGAAAAAGAAGCAATGGGAGTAATATTAAGGAAGCTTGGGAACAGGACCAGAAACCATGCAGGGATTCAGGAATGCGGAAAGCACATTTGCAAGTATCTGAATGAGAGTCAGAAATGCTAAAGTTCCACTCTCAACTACCATGCTGAAAGACAATAAAGGAATTATACAATGACTGAGGACTGAAAAGTAATGACCGAGTATTTTAATAATGATAAAAATTAAATGTAGGACAAGGATAAATAATACAGGCCTGAATAAATACAATTTGAAAATTGCTGAGATGCATACATGAGTCATTCTTGACTTTGTAATCAATATTGCAATTCAGATGATAGTGAAATACTTGTAACATTATGGTAGCATGTGAACATATTTGTGATGATGCATCATGCAGGTTATTCAATTAACACCCCTATTTTAGATGGAAACATACCAGAAGAGAACATTCTAACACAATTCCTCTCTTGATCAAGTCTTGCCTGGAGAGGGGTCATCATATTAAAAGTTGGGATCAAGAGCACATATTCTTTGTCCTTATGCCAGCTGGACTTCCCCACATAAAGGGCCACAGATGCTGATCCATTGTTACCTGAAAGAAGAAAGCTGCCACCAGTTGTATGAATTCCAGTCTCCATATAAGGGAAAATGAGGTTAGAAGCAATTCCCAAATTCCCAATCAACTCCCAAAAAAAAGTGTAAACCACATCATCAAAACAAGTCAATCCCACTTTCTTTGAGTAACCAGCAAGAAAAGAAATAATTAGGTAGGAACATCTGATTATATAGGTTGTAAGAACAGAAAATAAGTCTTTTTCATTATTATTTTAGCACTGTTAATATAGTAACACCTCAAACTGGTATTGCAAGTACACATTAGCAACCTCATGCATTAGCCTGCAGTGGTACTCCAAGGCAGAGGCGGCAGTGGTACTGGCATGAGGGTCAATGCCTCTGTCTAGATTTTAATTTTATTTAATTAATTAATTACTTTTGCAGTATGATAAAATGGCCCAGCTTGTTTAAATGCAATTCAATTGAGCATTTCATTTCAATGCCTGATAGAGATGGAGAGGGTAAAAGTGCTGACATGTGCACCTTCCTCATTCATCCTGGGCATGCACATGTCTTTCTTGCAAGCACTTCTCTCTCATTTCCACATGACACCCAACCTTTCTTGGGCTATCCATCTCATTTCTGAACAGTTAACCAATCCATCAAGCAAAATCCAATTCAACCTATTCATCTACAAAATCAAAGATATAATTTCATGTTTAGGAAGCAGGAGGAGAATAACATTCTCGAATAATTTAAACAATTTTTCTTAGACCTGCAAGAAACCAAGGTAGACCTCATTCATCTATGGGTAACATAAGTTGTAAAAGACTTTGACTATAAAGTATTTAACACATCTGCTACCAAGGGAAAGATGAATTCACTATTCTAGTTTTCCTTAAATGCAAACTTCATCTGGACACAAGGCAGTGGCAGGTATAGGGGGGGGGGGAAGGGGGGCAACTGCCTATGGCAAGGTTAGCATTTGATTTATTTATTCTAAATAGTATCTGCATTAAATTTTATTGTAGTCAGTGAAATAGATACTCAAGTTCTTACCCCAGATGAAAAATAAAAAAGGCAAAAGGACAAGGCATGGTGGTAGGCAGGGGGAGTGGGTAGGAACTTAGGAACTGCCCCCCCTAAGAAAAATTTCTGTATCTGCCCCTGACACAAAGCCATTCATTCTTATTTGATTAAAAAAAATAATATCTGGGTCAAAAGTACAATTCAGTGTCTAAAACAACCCAACAAAATGCAAAAGAATGTAGGCCTAGGCACAACTGCCTGGCATTGACTGAAAACACTCCGGTCACAAACCCACCTATGTCAACATGTGATATGGAGACATATCTCTCTAGCTGGATATCAACTTCAGCACGATCCAACTTCTCCCTTCTGTCAGTGAGCCACTTCAGTCCCCGAGTCAGGTTTTCTGCTGGGTAATTTACATCCTGCAGGAGAGAGGCTCATGTATTGAAGCACTAGTTCCAAAGTTAACCATTTTTTACCAATCGTAAACTTCACAAACAATGACTGATAACAAAATGAGACTTAGAAATCATTTCCTTAGGAGGAGAAAGTATAAGAACTGTAACTCATAAGTTATTCATCTTCATGCATATTCTAAGCTACATTTGCTAATCTAGATCTCACTCAATAGCTAAATTTCATATGACTTAGTCATTTCTTTAGTGATTCACAATAGTTTTCAATGAGGTGGAGGAGTGATGACTGATCTACTGGTCAACAGGTAGCTATGTTCCCACTTGGACTCATTCTTGATCTGTTGACCAATTGTCCAACTGGGCAAGAAAATTTTATAGGAATGCACCCAATTTTTCATTAGCAGTGGCTATGCCCAGTTTAAAATTCCAATTGAAATATTCCAGCTGGGCCAAATCTGTAAATTCAGACCATTTCCAGTTGGCAAAGAGCTGGAAAATAGTAGGTACCAGTTGTTTCTTAGCTGGAATTTTCCAAAAGGAATGCAGCTGGTTTTAATAGCTGCTTTCAGCTGGAAAATTTCCAGTTAGAATTTTATAAAGAGGACCCGACAACTGGAATGTAGTTAAATTTACAGTTGAAAATCAGCTGTTCCTGTAGATGGACCTCTGACAAAAATAGTCAACGAAAAGATTCACATTCAGTTAGTGTTATAGTAATTAGGAACAAGTCTGGAGATTACTACTTTCCAGCTGTTACCAGGCTGGAATGGGTTTGAATTTACAACTGTTTCCAGCTGGGATTTTAAACTGGGTGGATACAGGGTTGTATCCCCTCCCTTCCATATTCCTTGCATGGAACTCATTTTCCTTATTATTGGCTAAGCAATCCCTTCATTATCCCCCCCCCCCCATCTTGGGATCCAACACCAACAGGATTCTTTTCATGTTATACACAAACCATTCAACTGTCATCAAATGAAATGCAATTGAAATAGTCCATGAAAAAAGCAAATCCTTGGCTTCCTTATCTCCACCTCTAGAATATATAACAATATCTCGTGGGTCTGGGTCAACTGCCAGAAGTCTTTACTTCCTGGTGTATAGTAAGGAGTATCCCTTCCCTTTCCATGTGTTAATGCCACACACAGGCTGTCCTACACAGATAGTCCCATGGCTAAAAACCAAGTTCTATATCTCATACCAATCGTTTTTAACCATTTCAGTGAGTCGTTCCAGAGTATTTGACCAGGACCGCTATTGTACCAACAAAAGCAGAGTTAATTATGGAGTTGCTCAACTACACAGAAAAAATCTATAGGATAAGCCAAGGCCAGGGCCTACATAGCCAGCAATTTCAAAGCCTTGGTTTAACACTTACTTGAGAGGAGAAGGAAACGACGAAACTGAGCTTCACAAGTGGCATCCCCAAGAGCAGACTTTTATACCCCAATTGTATGGTAGCCTCCACATGAGTTAACCTTCAATACAATGGTTCGCTAACGTTCTGCCTATGGTAGGCCTATGCCTATCATGTTTCGTTCCAACAGGAGTTCTATCAAGGGCGAAAAAGGGCACTCATGAATATTTAACGTCTTTCATATATTCAGTTGATTCTTATAATTGAAATTATGAAGCTTTAAATATTTCTTTTTATAGCTTGGATGCGACAGCTTTTCAGATACTCCAACACCTAACATTTCCACGCATGGGCGTCCGAGTAAATAGAAAAAATGTCGAACTGAGTGTGGGGAAAAAAAAACAACTAAGATCAAAGAAACACCCAGATTTCGCAATCATGCATCTCTCGCGCCCATCAGCAAGGAGGAACCACTGAGTTCAGTGGGATGAACACGTGAGATGGATGGCTGGCAGGGATGCCCCACCCTGGCTTTTAACGTCTAATATAGAAAACATGCCAGTTTTCAATAAGAGCCTTGAATTGTTTCATATACTGTATTTTGAAAAGTTATAAAAAAATGATTATGCAGTGCTTTACGCAATCTGAAATCTATTGCACGCATGTACGAGCACATATGCAATGTTCCCAGCAAACATACTAACATCCAATCAGCGTTGTATGAACGTTAATTTTGAACCTTCCAAGTGTTTGGTTGGCGTTGCAGCTAACATTAAGTCACTATTGCAATGTCGCTTATCGGAACACTCAGATGAACGTTGAAGTTCAACACTAGCTGAACGTTGAGCCAACATTGCATTGTCACTTATTTGAACACTAACTCCCACCCTTGTAGCATTCCATAATTGGTCAATAATGAAGGCAATAGATTAAATATTATTCTGAAAGTACTAATCTTAAGAAAGTACTAATCTTGGTACTTTACAGAGAACGGCTATCCCCTTTTTGCTCTGTGGAGTACAGAAATCCTCCTTTCCTTCACTGGGAGTGGAAAAATAATTCTCCCTTTGCAAGTGCGGAGAATAGTGCCAATGTATATGATCGGGTTTGTTGAAACTCTTTCTATAATAATTGTGCACTGGTTTTTATTTATTTTTTATTTTTTAAATTTTATTTTATTTTTTTTTTTAAGATTAGGAGCTAATGGGGGGACTGGCCCCTCTCCCTGATGGTGGGTACATCAGGGGTCCCGCCAGTCCCGGTGAAACCCTCCTGCGAGCGGGCTGGCAGGTGCAAGACCCCCTCGAAGCTGATTTAGACAATGGGAATGGTCCCCATTGTCCCGGTCGGAGACCGAGGTTTCTCCCGTCTGTTTTACAGATTACTCATTAGTTAGGACAGTTG